>QRDG01000451.1:1612337-1881063 GCA_012064385.1 Puccinellia tenuiflora | reverse complement strand
AACTTAAGTTGCTAACTAGCAAGTATGAGAAGTTGGAAGCAAGTCATGAAAAGCTATCTAGCTCTAATGATAATCTTCTAGCATCCTATGGGAAGTTGGAAGAAAATCATGAAAAGCTATCTAGCTCTAATGATGAACTTCTAGCATCCTATGCTTGTCTTAAGTTAGCTCATGAGGCCATCACTACAAAGGTAACATCAAGTGAGCCTCATGTGGATATTAGCACAACTTTAATTAATAATGCTATATTGCCATGTGCTAGTCCTAGTAGTTCATCCACTAAGAATGTTGGTACATCATGTGATGAATTACTTGTTTTGCCTTGTTGCTCTAACAATGATGCATCTACCTCCTCTAGTACTTGTGTTGTCACTAACCATGTAGAGAAGAGAGGCGAGCTCAAGGCCCAAGCCACTTCTTTGAAGAAAGGCTTGCAAAGCGTCATGAGGGGAAGAGTGCACTTGACAACATGTTGAGTCTGCAACAATCCCCAAATGACAAGAGTGGACTGGGATTCAACTCCAACAACAAGTCCAAGTCCAACAAGAAGAAGGGCCAAGTTCAAGTCAAGAATCCGGCCAAGATCACTTGCTTCAAGTGCAAGGTTGAAGGGCACCACATTCGGGATTGCCCAATGAAGAAGAAGCCTCTTAGTGAGAAGCAACTAGGGAAGCGGCCTCTTGATCAATCTCGTGCTCAACCATGAGTTGAACAACGGCCACCTCCTAAGAAGACTCGAGTCATTGCTCCTCAAGTTGAGGGGCCTATTAAGAAGAAGAAGAGTCGGTGTTGCTACCTTTGCCGTGGCAAAGGTCATCTTGCTTCTTCATGCACTAACGGTACCTCTTCCTCTCCTATCATAATTGATGATTATTATTCTCTTGGGAAGGATAGAAGTGGCAATGTGTTTGCCAAGTATGTGGGAGCTCAAAGTGGTGTCAAGAAAAGCACCATTTGGGTTCCCAAACCTATTGTGACTAACTTCTTAGGACCCAACTTGGTTGGGGACCAACAAGCTTCAACTTGATCAATAGGTGTTGGTGGAGGACATTGGTGACTTGGCTATCTTTGAAGAATTAAGGGATCTTCATGATTTTATTTCTCAAGCCAAGTCAATTGGAGGATCACATATCTATCTCATATCCAATGCCTCCTCCTTGCGGTAACTTGTATTTAATTCACATATACATTGAAAGTTGCTTGCTCCCTTGCATGTGTTAGTTTTGTTCCTAGCATGTGCTTGTATATGATATGCTTCTTTCCTACTTGTCTTGTTAGTCAAGGTTGTGTTTGATAGTTGTATATCATGTATGTGTAATTTGTGTGTTGAGCTTCATTGAATCTTGTGTTGATTTCAATTGACTTTTTGAGATATTAATGGACTATCCCATTATGGGGGAGTAATAAGCTATGTGCATATTACAAATCCATAAAAATGTGAACATTTGAGGTTTGCCACTTAGAATTGATATTATGAATTATCTTATTCCTATGTGGCATGTTGGCTCAAACAAGTTCCATTTTTCTCTTTGGTTATCTTTTGGCTCTTGTTTGCGTAAGTTTGCTTGGTGTGGTTTTTCTCTAATATCCATTTCCATATATTATGTGAGAAACCATTTGCTTCATCTTATTTTAACCATGGCTTTGCCGGTTGGTTCGAATAGTTGAAACTACCAACAAACCTTTTTCAAAATATGGCGTCTTAATTCTTATCTCTTGCCATATGCTTATTTGTTGTGAAGTTGGTCTTGAACATCATTCCTTTATACCACCGAGAAATATCTCTATATACTCCTTGTCCATGACAAGTGATACTAGTAATTGTGGTGGATTTTGTAGACCATCTTCGCATTGGCTCTTGCGTTGATTTGCTTTATCTATTGCCTTCCTTGCCTTTTGAATGGATCCTATTTTTCAATTGGTAGTGTTTAGTGTTGTAAATAAAATATGGAGAGTAATGATCCCTTGTGCGTGCATTTTGTATTCAAATGCAAATATCAAAGATAATGCATGAATATTGGGGGAGCATTCCTTTTTATTTAGAACACTAACCTATCTATCAATTTTTGACCCTTTCAATTGGCATTTGATTCTTTATCTTGTGTTGGTACCTTCAATTGGTATTAATTGGAATTTAATATCTCCTCCATAGGTATTTGTTCCAATTGATATTTATTGTGGGAATCTTGATACCTTTGCCTTATTTTAACTTTACTTGATTTCGGTCAAGCTTTATCCTCTTCTTGGTATCTTTTCTCCTAGTTGGTATTTTTTTGTTTTAATTGGTATCTTACTTTCAATTGGTGTCTTATCGATCATTTGTTGTGTTGATTTGATTCCTTTTGATATCACACTTCATGTGTTGATGTGTTTTGGAATCAATCATTTGTTGATTTGATTTTTCCTCAATCATGTGTTGATTTGGATTTTGATATAATTTGGACAACCTTTTTGTGTCACACCTTGGTGTGCTCTCTTCTTGGTTGACTTGGTGTTTTTGTCCGAATTGTATCTTGTTTGGTTCTTGTAAGTCTATGTATGCATATTTACTAATATATATTTTATATGGCATGCTAGCCTTTCTTGATCCAATATATAGGGGATACTCCACCGAATCCTAAATCGGCTAAGATGTGCATGAAATTCAATTTCATATCTATATGCACATATTTATGTGGAGTGTTTCCTATATATTGTAGTTTATCTAACTACTATGGGACCCAATGAGTTTGGGAACCATTTTGTACTCTAATTGTGTTTTAGGTACAATTGAGATGCATTGGATGCTTGCCTCATTCATAAGGAAGGTGTTCTCACCGTGTGATTGTCGGAGTCAAGCATTGATGACAAACCAACTCTCATCATCTTCATCGGCAATGCATCTCGGTAACAAGTATCTATCTCATGCATACTTTTTAGTATCCAACCTTGTGTAGGTTGCCTCTTGGCATTAAAGCTCGTATATGCAATTGTTGTGGTTTTGGCTTTTTCCTTCACTTAATATATCTTTGTGATATGTGTGTTGAATTTGCAAAAACCTTTATTCAATTGATATTATTTCCTTGTGATACTTGTTGTCTATTTCAAAGCATCTCCACTATCTCTTGTTCCCTTAGTGATATGTGTGATGCATTTGATATATTTGAAGTTCATTCATATACGATGAGATAAATTTGAGCTATGTGCTATGCTTTTATGCAATAATCTCGTTTGTATATTTATGACTTCCCTTTGGATACCTTGTTCTCTTTTTCCCGAACCATTTCGTATGTATATGTTTCTTTGCGGATGTATATCTTCATGGTTTGTCTAATTAGAAACCTATACATATGAGAGAGGTCACCTTTTAGTCGGTATCCTAATTCGTTTGAGCTACCTTGCTTTTATCTATAACTCTTTGGTGGCTCCAAATTTGCCTCATGAGTGCTTGTCTTATTGTTTATTGGTATCTTTACACACTCATGTATTTCTTGAAGATCTTTGACCTCATGCCTACCATGGTGAGCATGTTGATTTTCATTTGACTAAATGCTCTCACTAGCTTTTGGCATTTTCAATTGGTTTTAGTTTCCAATTGGTATCCCTAAGCTTGTGAACATATTTCTTTAAAAGATCTCTTTTCTCGGTTGGGCCTATCTTATGATGAATTTTTGAAAATTGGTATCTTCTTATGGCTCAACCACATCTTTGGTGCAAGTGCTATGATTTGCTTTTGCATTATGCACTCTTGCACTTGTTGCGGGTTCTAGATGATTTTGGGGAGCGAGGATGCCATTTTTGTGCACTTCTCCATAGTGCATGAACATTGGGGAGCTTCTCCGGTTTTATTTAGAACTCTCGCTTTGGATCTTTTTTGATTGCCTTTCTCCTTTGTGGAGATGTTAAAATGATCTCATCTTTTTGCAATCTTTTGATCCTCAATATAGTTTGATTTCCTCTAATTTTTCGTTAAAAGGGATTGTCATCACCTTTATGGAGGAACTCATATTATATTGGCTCTCTAAATTTTTCTTCCCATTTCAGCAATCCATGCCAATGGGGGAGAAGTTTAGAGGGTTTAAGGGAATTTGGGTTTTATGCTTTTGTTGCATTTGCCATGCATGCGCTTGCATCCTTGCTCGTTTGTCTTGCAAGGATGCTCTACTCGTTATATAAACCCTCTTAAAAAGGGATTGTCATCAATTACCAAAATGGGGGAGATTGAAAGTGCATGGTTGCTCCCATGCATGGTTTTGGTAATTAATGACAATCTCTATGGACTAATGTTTGCATTGAGCTATATTCATAGGTGTGCCCATTTGAGTTGCGTGATCTCCATTTGTTGGAGTCAAAGCTAAGGGAAGAAAAGTTTGTGTTGATCAAGGCTTTGTGCGGGTTGATCATCACTCAAGGCCAAGTGAAGATATGCCGAAGAGAGCGTCTCCCATCTTGGTGTATGGGGGAGCATCAAGTCAATCTTCACCGAAGCGCAATCGAGAAAGGTGGTGCGTCTTGAGGAGATGAAGATCGTCTTCATCGACCTCAAGTGGATTTATGCGCAAGGCAAAGGTATGATCTTGATAGGGTTTCTATTTTACCGGTCTCATATTGTTTAGTGAGAGACTGGATTATAGGATAGATAACCGTACTATCAAGAGGGGCTCTCGACCGAATATCGTGATCGTATCGCCGTAGAGAGCACAAACCTTTGCATCCATGCAATCATCTTTATTGGTTCTTATTTGTCTCTAATCGTGCTGTGGTCTTGGTGCTTGTCGTGCTCGTCATGACAAAGCTAAGTTCACCGAAAACGGTTTTCATATGAGTCTTCTATTGCGGTTTCGATATTGGAGATTTTGCCGGTTCATCCGTGCGGAAGATTTATCTCTTCCAATTCTTTGAAAAATCTCCATTGCTTGTTTGCCTTTTTCAAAGGTTGCTTTTGTTGTCCTCTTTCCAACAAAATTGGTTTTACTTTATTCGGACTTCAATTGCAAAAGTTATAGAATTTCCGGTTTGCGAAAATGAGTTTTTAACTTTCCCCATTTGGTTTTATAATATTTTCTTGGACTATGATGTTTCTCTACATAATCTTGTTGTGCTCGTTGTGACGATTCCAACGAGTCCAAGATTATCGAAAACGGAGTTCGTGGGTGAAAGTTATTGCATTTCCGATTTGCAAATGGGAGCTTTCACCTTTCCCATTTATTTTTATAATATATTCTTGGACTATGATGTTTCTCTGCATATTCTTGTTGTGCTCGTTGTGACGAGTCCAACGAGTCCAAGATTATCGAAAACGGAGTTCGTGGGCGAAAGTTATTGCATTTCTATTTCGGAAAGTTTTATTAGACAGATTTGATTTAGAAAAAGAAAAAGAAAAAGGAATCAGGCAGGCCGGCCTGTCCGGGCCCGAGGCCGGCCTCAGGCCGGGTGGCTTGGGTGGGCTGCCGGCCTCGCGCGCCTGCCTATCCGGCCCAGGCCGGGGGCAGGCCGGCCGGTTCGGCCACTTGCCCGGCCCACCCGGGTGCCCAGGCCGGCCCAAGGCCGTTTCCAGGCCGGCGTGCCTGCACTTCACCGCTTCGGTTCGTTCGCTGGAAAGATGCTTTCCCGGCCCGGCTGGGGCACAGGCCGGCCCCAGGCCGGGCAGTCTGCTGCTGCGTTTTTTCCTCTTTTTGGCCCCAACGGTCATTTTTTTGGGGCCCCTATAAAAAGGACTTCTTCCCCAAATTTCGAGCTGAGCCCATTTTCTCTCTCCCCTCCATTATTGCAACATTTTGAGAGCTCGATTCCTCCACTTCCCTCCGATGATTCTTGCCCAAATTTAGGGAAACAAGTGAGGAGATCTAGATCCACTACTCCACCAAACAAAATCTCCTCTAAGTGAGGGAATCTCGTTGGATCTAGATTTTGGAGTTCTTGGTGTTTCTCCTCCGTTCTTCCTTCTAAATCCCTCCATAGCATTAGTTGCTTTGGTTGGATTTTGGGGTGAAGGATTTGACCACTTGGTGTGATCTTCCCCTTTTGCATTTGTTGCATCGGGTTGTGCTCCCCACGGTGATTCATGGGATTGAAGGTTGGGAGCTTGTTACTCTTGGGTCATTGGACCCTAGACGGTGGTGCCGTGAAGACTTCGACTTGTGAAGCTTCGGCAAGTTTTGGGAGCCCCCAATTGAGTTGTGGGTGTGTGCCCCAAAAGTTGTAAGGGCTCCGGAATCCGCCCCGAAGGATTCCGATAGTGGAAGGTGAACCAAACCTTTGGGTGCGGTTCATCGGAGAATAGGGTGAGGCCTTTGTGGCATCTTGAGTAGGCCTTTTGTGGCGAGCTCACACCCCTCCAACAAGACGTACTCCCTTAACAAGGAGGAACTCGGGAATACATCCTCGTCTCCGCGTGCCTCGGTTATCTCTATACCCGAGCTTTTACTTATGCAAATTTACATTGTGATAGCCATCGTGCTTGAAGTCTATATCTAGCTATCACCTTGTTGCTTGCCTTGTTTAGCATAAGTTGTTGGTGCACTTTAGGCAAACCTAGATTTTTAGGTTGTTGGCTTGTTAATTTAAACACCTAGTTTTATTCCGCAATTATCAAGCCCCTAAATAGAAAAAGTTTTAATCGCCTATTCACCCCCCCCCCCCCTCCAGGCGACATTCGGGCATAGCTTGTTCTTTCAATAGCCTCCTCGGTCCGGATGGCAATGGGTACCCGACACCCGCTAACCCGGCGGGTATCCGCCTTAAATGGGGAGGATTTGGTTTTAAAAAAACTGCTGGGCTGCTTATCGGGGGAAAATCAAACCCGACGGGTCTAGCGGAGGTGGGTTTGGGGGTGCCAAACCCAACCCCATTAACCCGCAGATCCGGCAATAACACGTGGGGTCCATTGTTATGGTCTAAAAAACCTAACCCCGATGGAAACCACCTACCCCGAGTCCCCGATCCCATTTCCCTGGCGTCTTTCCCACGAGATCAATTGCCACCTCCCTGCGCCTCCCAGTCCTATGGTCCGGCCACCACCGCCGCCTGCTACCCAGCGCACTCCCTCACCAGTTTGTCGCGCCTCGCCCAGCCCGCTCCTCACTGGCACCGCCGCCTCCCCTAACCCATGGCGGCGCTCCGCCGATGCTCGCCCCTTGTTGCCGCTTCTCCCTCTCCCTCTCTGTAGGTAATCCTCCTCCTGCTACCGCTTCCGCCCTCCGTCGACGCGTCGTCCCCCGCCCCTGCGCCGGATTCCTGCTCGCATCACTCCCACGAAGCGTCCGACGAGATAATGATGGCGGCGCCACCGACGTGGGTGCCAGCCAAGGGCAGGACCGCCGCTGCCGCCCATCTTGCGCCACTGCCTCTACTACCTCACGGCTCTCGCGCCATGGCCAGCGGGGACCCGTCGGGCCTCGCAAACCCGGTGGGTGGCGGGTCTGGTGGAGCACAGGACCCGACGGCTGGTATGAGGGCGGGTGGCGGGGGTGGTGAGAAGGGCCGGGTGCGGGTCTGGGGGTGCGAAACCCGGCCCCGAACACGGCGGGTGCCATCTCTACTCGGCGGCTTCAGAAAGAAGAAGCTGAGGTCTGCGGATGCCGGTGCCAACAGGGGCGAACTCCAGCCCGGACAAGCCTGCGATGGCACCAGCGCAGCGGAAAGGCACGCCTGTTCATAGGCTAGGAGACGATCGATTCGATCTGGGGGGGGGGGGGGGGGGGGGCTGCTGGGGCTCCGTCGCCCCCTTGTGTGCCTGAAGAAGGATGCCGATAGTTCGTCTTTCGGCTGCTTGTAAAGCCACGTGTTTGGATCATTATTTCGTGCATCGAGGCACCTGATGTATCCCCTGTTTTGCACTTCATCGGTAGTGTCATGTAATGTTGCACCTTGGTTTATAATGATAATTCATTTCCTTGTTAAAAAAAGCCACATGTGAGTTGGCGTGTCTTTCCCCGAGTAACTACTTACACGTTGGTTTAGGGTTTAGATGTCAAAAAAAATTGAGAAAAAATTCACACGTCGACATCTTATGAGATCATAAAGTCATTTCACGAAAAACCGACATTTTTTTGGGTCGCCTGTTAAAAGGATCTTGATGTAAAAAAAGATTTTAACGTGACATTTTTTTACACAACCCATAAAAATATATCATTTTTGCGTGAAACTTGGCATGCACATATAGAATGTGGAGATGTTCATGGTAAAATTTTGTTCGTATTTTTTGAATTTTCAAAATGTTTTTTCCATGTGACGGGAGCATGTGCTCCATGTACCAAAACGAATTTCTGCCCAATGGATACCGGTACGAAGTTTTCATTCCAAAGATGGGCTCTATTACAATTCCAACTTGGGCTAAGCCCATGCAGGAGAGGAGATATATATATGCGAGCCGCCGCTGGCTCCTCCAGTATCCCCGCCACTACCACCAGTCCATCACCCCTGCCACTCTACCGGGCAGATCCACCCAACTCAAGAGAAACCCTCGACGACGCGGGGCGATGGCCGGCAAGGAGGACCAGATTTGTACACTGATGAATTCCATGTCGAGGGTGGCTGGCCGATCGACGGAGGGTTTCTCGCGAACGCCGTGCATCGTGGCGATGACGAAAATCATGTGATTTTTGCTGCAAGCTTGTACCGCCCAGGCAGCGAATGAGGAGATCAAGGTGGGGGCGTGGCTCAAAATGGAAGGTCGAGGAGGAAGGCTCGTTCCAGATGGAGACTCCGGCCATGGATGTGGTGGTGGTCAGGGTTTTGGTTACCGTCTGGTAACCGGATATTCCGAGCACACCCAGAACCGATTAACCGAACAAAAAATACTGAACTTCTTTTAAAATTTTGAATTTATACAACTTAATATAGATAATTACATGATATATCGTCCACTTGTGTCGCATGACGGTGTGGCGCAATGGTAGCAACGCGGCACTCCCTCCTGCACGTTCCTGGTTCATAGCACTCGAACCAGCGAGCTCATTACTGCTGGTACGTGATGGCACATGGCAGTAAGGTCACACCGCTGCGATGTGTTAACCAGCGTTCATTTAGAGTTTAAAACATACAGTAATAAACATTTTAAAGAAGTTTTAACTTTAAATATTTGTCCGGTAATCGATGGGGATTTCTGGGTAGCTGCGGTAACTGGAAATCAATCTCGACCCCGTTGAAAAAAAAATCTAGTCAGAAATCAAAACCTTGGTGGTGGTACGGCTGGAGCAATTTCAGGACTCGGAGGAGGAGATGGTGTACGAGGACGATCTCAAGTTCGGCTCGGACGAGGACCGGGAGACGAGCCTTGCCAGGATCAAAGCACGGTTCGAGGCATGCTACCAGGAACAGCTTGCTTGCTTGCCGTTTGTGATGAAATACAATGATTATTCCGTTGAGGTGGAGGATGATGACCTTGGCGCCGTGGTTGACGGATCAATCTGAGATTATTTGCTGATGGAGATTGTTTAGTCACTGTGCCAATCTATGTAATCGAACCACCTACAGTTTAGTTTGCCACTGATGAACTAGTTCCATATGTGACTTGTCCCCTGTGTGATCAATAGGAAGAGACCATTGAGGCTCGTTCTCGACAACTTGTTTGTGCCAACAGTTTACAATTGATCGACAATGTAATGCAAAAAAAAAAAAAAATTGATCGACCATGTTAGATCGTGGGGAGTACTTGTTTATCTGATTTGCTTAATTCTCAGTCGAAAAAAAAGTCAGCACCGTATAAAAGTGGACTAGCTAGGTCGGTTAGCAGAGAAGGAAACATCCTTGGTCGGTAATATGTAAACAGATTTCCTATAAAACAGCTACCTGTTTTATAATTGGGGAACAGTGACTTTTTTGTCCGTTCGATTGTCTCTGGAATCACACGAATCTCAGCACATCTCTCTTTCTTGCCGTCCTCAGTCTGTTTTTTCTTTTATTTCGCGTTGTCATTTCACATTTGTACTGGCTCGGGAGAGGAGGGGAAGAGGCGGAGAGGGCCATGGCGTCAGAGAGGTGCCCGGGCGCGCCCGGAGACGGAGAGAGAGGTGGCTCGCCGGGGTGGAAGCCATGGACACCGCCGACGAGACGGGTACGCATCTGTCTTCTTCGCGCTCTGTACCTCTGCTTTGATTTTGTTCTCACGGAGGTGAGTGTTTGTTCGGCAGTCGGAGTTGCGGCTGCCACTGACGGCGTGTGAGTAGCGGGGAGTGTCCGGTCTGTGCGGCGTATGCGCCGACGAGACAGGTACGCCTCTGTGGCCTTCGTGCTCTGTTCCTCTTTCGATTTTGGTCGCGGGATTGTGGGTATATTGGGCGGTGGGAGTCGCGAGTGGCACGGCCGGGGAGTGTCCAACTCATGCGGCGTGAACGCTCATTCAGACGGCGGCGGCAGCGACGTTAGGACGCGGGTCACCGGTTGTTTTGGCGCCGGGAGATCGCGATGTAGTGGATTTCCCCCTTTGTTCCTCATCAGCTATCGTTTGTTTAGGTCGTCTCAGGTCCACGATGCACTCTGTTGTTCTGGCCACCTTCCTCGCCTTATCAGGATGCTTTCCTTTCTTATTCGCTGCAGCTGCTAGAGCTAGGGATGAAGTTGAACCCCATAGGCCATAAGAGATAAGACGCAGGGTCAGGCGGATGGCTTTCCTGACTGCTCTCTCCTGCCAGCCAGTGCTTGGCCATGGCTTGACTCCCTCTGTTTTGAACTTTCTGACAGCCACATTCCACTAAAATTCCTTCTCATTTTCATATAGTGGGTAAAGACATCCGCACAAGTTATAGTCTTTTGTAATCGACTACTCGAATTGTCTTCATTATCTCATATGTTTCTTAATAGATGGCATGCCTAGTCTGCCCATCGTTTGTCACATTTCTACCATAACACTTTTAAGCATCATTGGTATTTTTTTCTCAGACATCTTACGTTAATGTTCCATTTTGCTTTCTAGTTCCTTTTATTCTGAGATCATTAGTCACTTGTGTTAGTTGATGTAGCTTTTGCGAGATATGTACATCGGATTTTGAGCTGTATTGTGTCTAGGAGATTGGTCGACAGATCACTTCCATTTTTTGGAAGATTCTTTCCCGTGGCAAAATAGCTTCAGATTATTTTGGGGATATTCAATTTTACACTATTATCACTATACAATATTTAAATATAATTGCTGCACTTTTATTCAGTTATTTTACGTTGTGCTGGATTCACTACCCATCTCTCCATGCAATGTGCCAATGCATACTTACTTTTTCTGCATTAGCCATGTTCATCGGGTATTATATGTGTCTGATGTAGACACCCAACAAGCAGAAGGATATATATCCTCTCTTTTTTCAAATATATGAAATTTATATATCTTTCCTTGTTGAATGTTTTTCTCTTTTGGCGAGAAGGATTTTCCCATGCATAGAAAATAATCCTATGTGAGCCCCTGATCTTTCTCATATAGTCAGTACATATAGGATTCAAGAATCAGTTAGTTAATTGTGCTTGCCAGATGCCGGAGTTGCGGGATCAGAGATTTTGTGTGTTCAGTTCTACATAGAACATCATAGTACAAACCCTGCTTCGCCTATGTTTCTTTTAATTTAGCACAAGTGTCAGCTCATTTAGCACACCATTTTTAGCTCTTGTTTCTTTACTTTTGCATGGACACAACCATAATACAAGAGAAATTAGTTCTTTATCTGAATCTTATTTTTGTACCAATTAGTATTTCTTGATTTATGGATCGTTCAAGTAGACTTATCCATGATGGCAAGCGATTATGCCTGAAGTACACAATATCAGCAATATTGGAGTTTGAAAAACCAAGTATTTTTTTCGTCTGCATGCCGACATATCATGTTCAATATAAGCCTACCCGGACAAGCAATTTCTAGTTGCTGCATGCATAGGATTTCTTCGACGCTGCTTTCACTGATCTGTTGTCGTAATTCTGGATGTTTTCCTGCAAGACCAAACACAACAGCCATCGGAATCTAGATCAGATCCCAAGATATCAGTTGCGGAACAATGTTTTTTCCAGAGAAATTAAGTTCCTAACACTTATCACAAGAAGGGGAAAGGGTTGATTCCCTTGCATATATTGACTTCAATCTTCATATATTTCAGTCCTTCTTATTTTTTCCAAGGCATGTTTAATCCATTCTCAAACTTGTTATTTTTCAGCATTTCAATCTTCATTTCTTTGCGTCTTGTTATTTTTTCTTGAGTCATTTGTCTAATTCTTCGATCCCTCTGTCGCTTTTCAGCGATTCCTCCTTATTTCAGCTTCTTATTCCTATTGTTTCTTATTATCATTTCTCAGCTTCTTAGATTTTCATTGTTCTATTTTCTTATTATTTCAGCCTTTCATTGATTGAGCCTCTTAGTCTCTCAGTTATTTATTATTTCAGCCTTTCATTGATTGTTCTTATTGTTTTAGCTTCTTAGTATCTTAGTTATTTATTTTTCAGCCTTTCATTGATTGTTCTTATTGTTTCAGCTTCTTAGTATCTCAGTTATTCATTATTTCAGCCTTTCAGTGATTGTTTCTTATTAGTGTTTCAGCCTCTCAGTTTTATCATTATTTCAGCCTTTTTCATTGATTGTTCTTATTCTTTCAGCTTCTTAGTATCTCTGTTATTCATTCTTTCAGCCTTTTAGTGATTGTTCGGTGATTGTTCTTATTAGTGTTTTAGCCTCTCAGTTTTATCATTATTTCAGTCTCTTACTCTTTCATTATTTCAGTCTCAGTTACCTAAGTCTTGTTATTTTTTTAGTCCTTCAATCTTCATTTATTTCAGTCACCATTTTTCAAAGTCTCATCCTTCCATTTTTTCCAGTCTTTCTCAGTGTTCTAAGTCTTTTATTTTTCAGTCTTTTACTCTTCATTTATTTTGTCAGTCTTATTTTCTTAAGTCTCTCTGTTATTTTTGGTTGAGAGTATCATTTTGCTCAGTATCTTAGCTTGTCAGTCCCTTAATTCGTGAGTCTTTCTTATTTGCTCATTATAATTTCTCTTGTCACTCTCTGTTTTTAAGTTCTTCAGTTTGATCTTTAGTTCTACAGTTAGATCTTTATCAGTCAATCATCAGTCTCAAGAGTTTTAGACATTGAGTACATATATCTCTGTTCTTCCGTTTGATCTTATTATGTCAATTATCAGCCTCGACAGTTTTAGAAATTGAGTACAGATTTTTTTGTTCTTCAGTTTGATCTTTATCATTCTCGACAGTTTCAGATATTGAGTAAAATTTTCTTTTGTTCTTCATTTTGATCTTTGCTCTTCAGTCTGATATTAATCAGTCTCAAACAGTTTCAGATGTTGAGTACATATTTCTTCGTTCTTCATTTTAATCTTTATCAGTCTCCACAGTTTCATATGTTGAGTACAAATGTCTTTGTTCTTCAGTTTGATCTTTTCTTTCTCAGTATTTATCGGGGATTGGGTGGGGTAACTTCTCCTATGCAACTTTTTAAGTTTTGTAGCCGGTACCAAACCCGAGTAAAGGAGGAGAAACCAAGCCCGTGTAAATCAGTGTTTTTGTCAGGACTTTTTGTGGGAATAATCAATGAATTATGTAGAAGTTAATCTTCAGTTCGGTCTAGTAGTTTCAGTCATTTTCTATCAGTATGTGTCACTCTTGGTCTTTATTTCTAACAAGTGGGTCTAATTTATGATGAGTTGTTTGGGCTTAAGTGTTGTTCTCTAGATTGTTGGATCGGAAATGGGGGCTGGTGGCTGTTCGATGGGCTGCGGCTGGTTTTGATAGGAGCTGGGGGTTATTTGATGGGCTGGTGAAAATATGTTGTTTCGCTGGACTCAAAAACTATAGCTCAATGTTTGTGGGCTGACTCAAAACTGAGCACTGAAAATGTGTCTGTTTTGGCGGAATGAAACAGTCATTTTTTTGGTTCTCATTTTGTTTCAAGTTTGACAGCTGTCATTTTCTGATTTGTTTGAAAATCTGTCTGTTCCTGAATTGAAAAACAGTCATCTGTTCAATAGTCACTCCCGCTATGTAAAATGATTTTTTGTAGCATATAATAAATACGGAAAAACGTACCAGAGGTGTTTGTCCGTCCATATATTCCCCTCCACTTTGTGCACCGAAACCCTAACCAGCAGCGCCATGGAGAAGGACGAGCACTCCCAGCCCAGCCGCGAGCAGGCGCCCGAGATCAGCGACGACGAAGACGATCTCATCATCTACTGCGCGTTCTCCGACACCGTGACCGAGTCCGACGAGCCCCGCCCCAAGTTCGATTTCAGCAAGCCCGTCCAGTTCGTCGACCCCGTCAGGCGGATCGGGCGGGAGGTCGGGTATGCGGAGGCGGACGCGAATCGGGAGATCGAGAGCGTGAGGGCCGAGCGACGCCTCAAGCGCCTGGTGGCCGCGGCGAACGGGGATACGAGCGTCAAGCTGCCCAAGGTCACCTTGCGCCGCTGCAACACCGGGGCTCCGCCTCGTAAGGGAGGCCAGCTGCCCAGGCGCTGGCATCTTGAGTAGTTAGATCGCTAAAGTTAATCGCTGCTTACTTAGTAAATGGCTTAGTAAGTTGCTCAATGAGGAGGGTATTTGGCAGGAATTGTTGCATAACAAATACCTATATAATAAAACCCTAGCAGAAGTGCAAGTGATACCGACAGGCTCTCCTTTCTGGAAAGGACTTATGGATGTCAAAGATGCTTTTTTTAATAGGGGCAAATTCCAACTTGGGGATGGTAAGACAATTCGGTTTTGGGAAGATACATGGCTGGGTGATCAGTCAGTGCAAGCACAATATCCTTCCCTTTATAACATCACCAATAGGAAGAACATCTCGGTTCATGACGTGTTGGCGGCTGCGCCCCCTCTCAATATGAGTTTTAGACGATCTTTGGTAGGAAATAATTGGGCTGCTTGGTCCCAATTGTGTCTTAGACTCATGAATGTTAATCTATCTCCATCCCCAGATCGCTTTGTGTGGAAATTAACTGCTTCGGGCGTCTTTTCAGTTAAATCGATGTATGAAGATCTGATGAATGGTCATACTAGATTCCTTCATACATATTTATGGAAATTAAAGATCCCTCTCAAGATAAAAGTGTTTATGTGGTTTCTAAACAAAAAAGTGCTGCTCACTAAAGATAATCTTGCCAAACGGCGTTGGCAAGGATGTACAAAATGTTCTTTCTGTGGCTCGGAGGAGACAGTAGAACATCTCTTTATTAATTGCCCTTTTGCAAAAATTATTTGGACAATTGTTTACAGCACTTATAACATCACTCCACCGACTAATATTACTAATATGTTTGGTAACTGGTTAGATGGAGTTGACAATCAAACAAAGGCTCGTATTCGTATAGGCGTTTCAGCCATTTGTTGGGCAATTTGGAATTGTAGAAATAATCTTATTTTTAACAGAGCAAGGAATTTTCATGTTATCAGGTTATCAATATGGCAGCTCATTGGATATAGCTTTGGTCTTTCCTTCTCCCGTCGGATCAGCGGGATCTTATGGCTACTGGATGTTCACGGCTCCTGATGGTCGCTCGGGATATCTTCAGCCGGGCTTCGTGGCAGCATATTAATCGCATTGCGCATGTCTAGATGCTATATGTTGATTATGTTTCGATGGTTGATTTTTGTTTCAACCTTATGTGATCCATGATTTGTAAGATTTGATACTTCTTGATACTTTGTAATAAATGGCTGTGTGCATCGCTTGATGCAGAGGCCGGGGATTCCCATTTCGAAAAAAAAAAGTTAGATCGCTAAAGTGGCTTTGTCACTTAATTTCACGGAGGATGTTTTCTCGTTTGTTTGCATCTCATCTTAATACGACTCTTCATAAATTTGTACTATCTCGAAAGGGCAAACAGTGCCATGGGTTCTGTACATATCAGTTGAAGACTTGAAGTTTACCGGAAATTTGATCAATTTCATATTAATCATATGTTATGCGTTTTATAATTGCTCCCGTGCATTTTATCCTCTTGGATATCACGCGGCTATCTATCTCTGTTCTCTGTGTTATGTTGTTTTGTTGTACACTAATGGTCTCTAGGCTCTAGCTTGTTCAGCATCAAAGATTCACTCAGTTTTTGGGCCATGTTAGGCAAGTATTCTTTTCTTATTGTTTCGAAACATGGACAATTTATGCCTAAGAACATCCACAATGGGCAGCGCTTAAGTAGACTCTTAAGTAATAAAAATAAATCTAATGAGATAAATTAGGTAACCAAGCGCCCACCCGCGCAACGTTCGCCTCTTAATTGGGAGGCTAATTACTGATTTCCATCAATCGGTCCTGTCTTGGTGTCTCGGTGGCAAGTGCGGCTCTTCCTATTCTTATTTTTTTTAATCTTTTATCTGCTTGTAAGAGGGTCCCCTCATCACTTTGTATTGGTTCGACCGTTTTGCTTTATTAATAAAGTGGGGCGAAAGCCTATTTCGATTTTCGAGAGAGTGGTCATGGCAGCGACAGTCCGTGGGGAGGCTTGTGATCTCTAATTCGTGACATCAATGGATCCTTTTGGTTCATGTGTTCCCAACAACAGTGATGGTGACGCATCTTCCCGATCTGGAGGCGACTTGCGGACTTGCATTGTTGGCTGCCTGGCTTGATCTAGTCGAGATGCCGGTTTCCTATGAGGTGTTCGTATAGGCAAGGTCATCGTGTTTTAGCCTCTATAATGGATGTTCCTAGTGGTGTGGTCTTGTGATTGGCTGTTCTTGGTCGTTGCAAACGCGAGCGCTCAGAGAGACGCTTAGGAATAAAATCCCAACCGTTACGCTTGCATGTGTCGATTCCCGATCTCAGGCTTAGCATGGCCGCTTCAACTTGCGTAAGGATGTGAAAATGGGACCCACTTGTCCCACTTATACTCCATTTTGTATATGTCTAGTACAAAATTTTAATTAAAAAATTTGTACTAGACATATACAAAATGGAGTATAAGTGGGACAAGTGGTTTTCTCGCGCCGTGTTCAGAGGTGCCGCGACCGCGCCATCAAGACCTCCTACGGGGACGGGCTCTGACCACCGTCGCCGCCCCGGGCCGTAGCAGCCACGAGCACATCCACCCACCGTCGCGTCCACTTGCTAAAAAACCGCCCCTGGCACGCGTCCACTTGCTAAAAAAACGCCCCTGGCACATCACGCCAGCAGCTACCATAACTTCCGTATCATACAGCCTCGTCCAGAGCTTCCGTCGTCGCCAGGACACGCCGACTTCCGCCGATGTGCACCACTGCCAGGAAAGACTCCACCCCGTCGGATCTCCTTGCGACGGGGAACTGAAGGCCCGAGTAGGGGAGGAGGGAGGCGAGAGTTAGGGTTCGCCCCTGGTCACGCGGGTGTTTCAAATGTACACGAATATTGTACACCGAATCACTGATCCGCCATGACTGCTCACCACATTATCCAACAACGGCAGTGTCTTGACCACCATTGAGAATATCGAGGTCCACTACCTTGGTGTCCAATCTATCCCAATGTGCGCGCCGTCGAGTACTATCGCAACACACCAGCCGGGAAGATTTTTGTAGCATATGGGGACAAGCCCACTGCAGCCACCGTCCCTTTTCTACAGCGACAGCGAGGTGGGCGGTGTTGGGATGACGGATGTGATGGCTAGGTGGGTTTTTATCGGACGCCACTAGGAGCGACTTGGGTCTCCTAATGGAAGCTACTTAGGAAGTCAGCATGGAAAAAGCAGTCCACATGGGGGTATCATAAATGTCTAAGTGAGGGGCAATTTAGAAGCCAAAAAAAAAAGATAACTACAAAAGAAACCCATCGGATATCTTGTAGAGTAAGAGACAAATTGCAAGCATAAGGTAATTATCTCAACTATATGAATAGTATCCTAACCAAAGTACACAAAACTGCTAATAACGGATCAAATTTCATGCCAAAGAAAACCTAGCTTATACTCACAAAACTGGTAATAACACAGATCAAATTTCAGGCCAAAGAAGCCCAGCTTACACTCTGTAAAGTGTGAGCAATGTGCAAACAAACTAGTAACACGCTAACATAATTACCCTTCGACTTCCTTCCTAATTTCTTCCGTCAGTTTTTTCTTGTAATCCTGAAACGTGCCATCATATCTCAACACGGTGCCATCCTTCACAACCCATATCTGGCTTCTCTCGTGGTCGTCGCAGACCCGAGATATGAGCCGCGAGTCATGGCTAACCAGGACCACGCCTCCTCCTTCGAATCCATCCAGAGCGTCTCCCAGGGCGTCGATGCTCTGCATGTCCAAGTGATTCGTCGGCTCGTCTAGCAGCAGAATGTGAGGACGCGACATCGATATCGAAGTCAACACGACGCGAGCTTTCTGACCACCGGACAATTTAGCAATGGGGGTAAGGTGGCTGTGCCCGGCAAGCCGAACTTCCCAAGCTTCGCACGGACGGCCTCTGCCTTGCTCATCCCCTCCTGGCCAGGGTGGAGCCTGAGCAGATACTGAACCGGATTTTCTTCCATCGTCAGCAGGTCGACGAAGTGCTGCGAGTAGCGCCCGATCCTCAGCTTCTGGCTCCTCCTCGCCTCTCCTTCAGCTGGGGTGAGATCGCCAGCGAGTAGATTCAGAAGTGTAGACTTCCCTGCTCCGTTGGGGCCAACAATGGCGACACGTGTTCCCATGTCGATGCCAACGTCGATACCTGACAGCTTGAAGTCTGGCCGGCCTGGGTAGCTGAACCCAACGTCGACGAGCTGAAGGAGTGGCGGCGTGAGAGTTGTAGGCTCCGGGAAGTGGAACTCGACGTTGTAGTCGAACCACTTCCGCGGCGGATCCACCGGCTTCACGTCGTCATCCTCAGCAACGTTCTTCCCCTTCCCCTTGCTCTTGGCAACTTCTTTGCTAGCCTTGGACAGCGCCTGGCCTTTCACCTTGTCTTGGGCAGCCTTGCTCCCGATCTTCCTCGCTGCTCTCATCTGCTTGTCATACACCTCGGCCTTCCTGTTCGCCTCCTTCCTCCTCTCCTCGTACCCGCTCTTGAAGTCGTCGAAGTTGCCGCGGTAGAGGTGCAGGCTTTTGTCGTGCAGGTGTATGATGTGGCTGCACACGGTGTTGAGGAAGTCACGGTCATGGGACACGACGACCAGCGTCTTCTTCCATTGCGAGCACAGGTAGTGCTCCAGCCAGAGCACGGCCCGGAGGTCCAGATGGTTGGTCGGCTCATCGAGGAGCAGCAGGTCCGGCGGCACAAACAGCACGCGGGCTAGCGAGATGCGCATCCTCCATCCGCCGCTGAACGACCGCGTGGGCCTGGCCTGCATCGCCTGGTCGAACCCTAGCCCCGCCAGGATCTTGGCCGCGCGCGCCCGGGCGGCGCCTGCGCCGCCTGCACCACAGTCACAGTGGCAATTGATATCCTCGTAAACCTCGGCGAGCCTCTTGTTGTCGGGATCCGAGGCCTCGAGCCTTGCCTGCTCTGCGAGGAGGGCGGCCATCTTTTCGTTCGCGGCGACCACGGCCTCGATGGCCGGACGGTCGTCGCCGGCGATCTCCTGCTCCACGAGCAGTACGTCGATGCTCTTGGGTACCGGGACCTGCCGCCAGGCGAGCAGCTTCAGCAGGGTGGACTTGCCCGTGCCGTTGGGCCCCACGAGGCCGTAGCGCCGGCCGTGGGAGATCCGGAGGGAGGCGCCCCTGAGCAGCTCCTTCCCGCGCGCGGACACGGAGAAGTTGTCGAGCACGATGTCTTTGATTTTCTTGTCGGCGGCGCCGTTGCCCTCCTCCGCGGATTCGGGGAGGCGCGCGCCCATGACGACGGAGAAGGCATCGCGGTCGTCCCGTAGGGCCTCCCGCCTGGCGGCCTCGGCGTCCGCGGCCGCCATCGCCACGCGCCTCTCCTTCTTCTTAGATTCCTTCTCGGACGGCGCGACGGCGTTGAACTCAACGGTGGATCGGGCGGACCTCGGCTTGGGTGGGGGAAGGTCGACCTCGTCGTCCGACGAGGAAGACGGAGGGAGGTCGATGTCTCCGTACGGCGACGCGGCCGCGGACTTGGAAGGCCTGGGTCTGGAGGACCTCGCCTTGCGAGCCGCCGGCGCGTCCATGGAAGCTAGAATCTTGGACACAGGTGGACCGTGGACGCGTTTCCTTTTTGCCTGCGCCGCCCAAGTTTGGGTTTGGGGTTTGGGCGACAGGACGGCTTTTATCGTGGTGTTTTTTTTTTCTTTTTTTTTAATGTTGGTGTTGTTGGTACTTTGGATTACAAGACCTAATGCTCCGCGGGAGTTTGGATGAATCACGACCTCTCTCTCTAGCTCCTTCCCTCACGAATCATGTTATCTTTGGTCCTAGTAAGAAATTAACAGGAAACTGCAAAGAAGTTTTGGAAGATTTTTTTTTTTTTGCGAAAAGGCCTAAGATGATGTATTAAGTAAAACCAGCCCTTACAGGAACATCAATACAAGCATAAATTACAATCAAGTTCTTGAAAACAACAACACGATCTTCCTTCTGCATCTCTTGGCGGTGCGTCATCAGGAAAGCTCGTTGTTGCCGCCTCAGGATCTCGAGCATACCAGAACAACCTTAAAAAACCAAAAAGTTTGTATAAGGAGCAACTCAGAAGTCATAGATGTAAACCCCATGACGCTAGCGACCACGATCTAAGATCGTCGTCGCCCTATAGAAAATAGCACCGATACGGGGTAGGAGATAATTCCAACTCCGTCCATACACAGATTGGGGATACAAAACTCGCAAATTCTCCGACGGAGTCGTGTCTGGCCGAGTTTCATCTTCGCAGATGGAACTTGAAAATAAAAGTACATCACAACATTATCCCCTCCGTAGGATGTCGCCGTCTTAGACAAACACTAAAACATGCCAAACCTAGTGCCCGACGATCGACACCATCCTCCAATTCGTCAAAGTCACTCTGAGAACTAGCATCACCATGGAGAGAGGCGAGGGACACTTTATTCTGATTGGTAGTGATGCCCCAACTTCACGGTTGACGGGGATATACCCTTTGGGTCCCCTATTATTGGTATACCTGGTGCGATTCAATCTACGGCCCATCTGGCAGGCCCAAAGAAGCCCATGAAGCACGACTTGGAGTACAATACAAGAAAACATGTAAACCCTACCTGGCTCCCTTTATAAAGCCAGGCAGGGGATCCCCACGGGACACACAGATAGGCATAGCCCTAGCGAGACCACGTCTCATACCATCGCCCTTGCGGCCACCATGTAACTCCACATCGCCATCTATACAGATCAGACAAGCAGGATGTAGGTCTTTACCTCACCATGAGGGGCCGAACCTGGGTAAATCCTTGCTTGTCAGCCGACGGAACTACCAGCGCGCCATCTCTCTCCCCCTCAATCAACCCGGGGTACTCGACCCAGGGATTTGCCGAGCCCTAACCTCGACAATTGGCGCCGTCTGTGGGAAGAACGCGCGCTGGATTCAACGTTTCGGCGGCTCCAATCTCCATCGGCAACGGCGTCTAGATCGCAACGACTCCGACGTGTTCGATTTCGTCGAACAAACTGCGGCGGCGTTCTATGCGGATGCTCGTGCGATCCAGTCTGGAGGCGGTGTTCCGCACAATAAGCACCATCATCAATGACGGCAACCAGATCAACAAGCTGGTCAGATCGCATCTGGCCGTTACGTTCAAGGTCATCATCAACAAGGCGGCGGCCGGCTCCCGACGTGCTGATCGAAGTCGACGGTCATCCGTCCGAATCACGATCAGCAAAGCAGCAACTCGCCGAGTTCGACATGAACTTGGGATCGTGTCGTTGGATCAAGCCCCAAGGAACAGCGGCAGCGCACGCTGTGGTGGGCAGCGCGGCCTCATGCGCTGCAAGCCATGCAGGAGATATCAGATCGATCATCCGATCGAGTCGCAGAAGAAAAGCAACCAGCCTATGCTCCACGCCAATACAATCTGCTCTCTCTCTCTTATTAATTACTCATCCAATGTCTTTATTCTAATCCATGCGTGCATGCATGTTGTTTTCATCCATCCATGGAGGATCCGATCTACAGTATTAGACATGGCGGCGCAGCCCGCGGCTCCGCGCCTTTTCTGCTCCTCCTCCCGCATCCATGCATGGCAGTGCGACCGCGGCTCCATGGCGTTGACGCGGTGGCGCACGCTCCGACGGTTCGATTTCCTAGTTGCCGCCCGTACAAGTCTCTGATCAATCGGGAAGAGCTAGCTAGCTCGTACAAGCAAAATCCATATGCGATCAAGCCCCGAGGCAACAATGCATCAGGTGCTATTTTTCTATATATTAAGCTGTTTCGTACAAGTTAATTCCGTGGAAGAATTTTTTCTGTCGACTCGCACTATGATATTCACAGGTTTTCCTGAATCGGATCGTGTGAATCTTCTGACAATCGTACCTGCACACGTCATCTGATCAAGAGTCGACTACACGACCAAGCGGCCGTCCGGCCGGAACCTGCATACTCGGCTGCCTCGCTACAGACGACCACGGCTCCACGACGACGGCGCGGCGGAGCACGCCTGCGTCCACAAGGCCGACGGCTACGCGACCCAGCGGTATCGCCGGCGCTCTGCGTTCCGCCGGCTGGCGGCCACGCCTTCGTCGGCTCCGTCTCCGACACCCCGGGGGCTGGCGGCTTCGTCGACTTCGCCTCCATCGGCTCCGTCTCCGACACTCGGGGGCTGGCGGCCTCGCCTTCGTCGACTTCGCCTCCATCGGCTCCGTCTCCGACACCCGGGGGCTGGCGGCCTCGCCTTCGTCGACTTCGCCTCCATCGGCTCCGTCTCCGACACTCGGGGGCTGGCGGCCTCGCCTTCGTCGACTTCGCCTCCATCGACTCCGTCTCCGACACTCGGGGGCTGGCGGCCTCGCCTTCGTCGACTTCGCCTCCATCGGCTCCGTCCCCGACACTCGGGGGCTGGCGGCCTCGCCTTCGCCGGCCCGTCACCGACACTCGGAGGCTGGCGCTTCACCTTCATCACTTCCGCCGTGTCGACTCCGGTCCGCCGCGTCGACTACTTCCGCGCGTCGACTACCTCCGCGTGTTGACTCCGGTCCGCCGCGACAACAAAATTGCCTTGGCCGCGCCCGATGCTCTCCCGGGTGCTGCGCCACACAGGCCACAACATACTCGCCTTGGCCGCGCCCGATGCTCTCCCGGGTGCTGCGCCGCACAGGCCACAACAAAGTTGCCTTGCCCATACCCGATGATCTCCCGGGTGCTGCGCCGCACAGGCCATAACAAATTTGTCTTGGCAATTCATAGTCATCGACAAAACAAATCATTCAGTAAGCTAACGGGCTGATGGGGCACCCGGATAATTCATTCGAGTGCAACAAAGATACAGTAAGCTTTAAGAGCTGAGCAGACTCGACAAGTCCATTCGAGTGGAAAGAAATTCAGTAAGCTCCATGAGCTGAGTAAAACTCCGGTCCGCCGCGTCGACTCCGGTCCGCCGCGTCGACTACTTCCGCCACGTCGACTCCCTTCCGCCGCGTCGACTCCGGTCCGCCGCGTCTACTACTTCCGCCGCGTTGACTCCGGTCCGCCACGTCGACTACCTCCGCGCGTTGACTCCGGTCCGCCGCGACAACAAATTGCCTTAGCCGTACCCGATGATCTCCCGGGTGCTGCGCCGCACAGGCCATAACAAATTTGTCTTGGCAATTCATAGTCATCGACAAAACAAATCATTCAGTAAGCTAACGGGCTGATGGGGCACCCGGATAATTCATTCGAGTGCAACAAAGATACAGTAAGCTTTAAGAGCTGAGCAGACTCGACAAGTCCATTCGAGTGGAAAAGAAATTCAGTAAGCTCCATGAGCTGAGTAAAACTCCAGTCCGCCGCGTCGACTCCAGTCCGCCGCGTCGACTCCCTTCCGCCGCGTCGACTCCGGTCCGCCGCGTCTACTACTTCCGCCGCGTTGACTCCGGTCCGCCGCGTCGACTACCTCCGCGCGTTCACTCCGGTCCGCCGCGACAACAAAATTGCCTTGGCCGCACCCGATGCTCTCCCGGGTGCTGCGCCACACAGGCCACAGCATACTCGCCTTGGCCGCATCCGATTCTCTCCTGGGTGTTGCGCCGCACAGGCCACAAACAAATTCGCCTAGGCCGTCACCCGACGCAATCGGGGGGCTTGCGCCATACAGGTCTAAGTAAAAACCTAGGCCGTCACCCGACGCACTCGGGGGCTGCGCCATACAGGTTCCGCTCGAAAATCCTAGGCCGTCACCCGACGCACTCGGAGGCTTGCGCCATACAGGTCTAAGTAAAAACCTAGGCCGTCACCCGACGCACTCGGGGGCTGCGCCATACAGGTTCCGCTCGAAAATCCTAGGCCGTCACCCGACGCACTCGGGGGCTTGCGCCATACAGGTCTAAGTAAAAACCTAGGCCGTCACCCGACGCACTCGGGGGCTGCGCCATACAGGTTCCGCTCGAAAATCCTAGGCCGTCACCCGACGCACTCGGGGGCTGCGCCATACAGGTTCCACTCGAAAATCCTAGGCCGCACTCGAACACTCGGGGGCTGCGCCATACAGGTCCAACAACACAGTAGGCCGTTCGGCTGAGCAAATACTCGATATGTCTGTCGAGTCCACCAAGTAGGCCGTCAGGCTGAATGAGCACTCGAATCTCATTCGAGTTTCACAAGTAGGCCGTCAGGCTGAGCGAACACTCGAAACTCATTCGAGTTCCACAAGTAAGCCATCAGGCTGAAAACTGCAATATATAGTAAGCCCACAGGCTGAAAAAAGGACTCTGTTTTATCAGTAATTCCTTAAGTTCCTTAAGTAAGCCCACAGGCTGAATGAGAACTCGAACAGATCATTCGAGTGCACCAAGATTCAGTAAGCTCCACGAGCTGAAGAAACTCGTGCAGTAAGCCAAACCGGCTGAATACACAAAGTAAGTTACACAAAGCCAGTCGCGACTCCAACAAGTCGAGTCTCTTCTTTACTCCCATCGGGAGCGGGCTTTTCGACTGAAGAAAATTGAGTTTAACCTCAATTGCAAGCAATTCAGCTTAATCTCGGGGGCTACTCCCATCGGGAGCACTGTTCGCACTCCCGATAGACTCAGTCGGAACATTGCCGACTAAAGCATCCTCTGTGAGCCCTCAACGGCTGGAGTCGAATTTCTATCCTTTTCAGGAACAAGACGGCGCACCCGTCGGAACAGTGATACCCGACATACCCGCATCTGCTTCGACTACATCGACTACGTCTCCATCGACTGTGTCTCCATTGACTGCGTCTCCATCGACTAAGACGATCGCACCTTCTTCGACTATGCCTGCTCGACATGCTGCTCTTAGTCTCTGCCCGATTCTTTGAATCGACCAGACACTCGGGGGCTACTGACGGGGATATACCCTTTGGGTCCCCTATCATTGGTATACCTGGTGCGATTCAATCTACGGCCCATCTGGCAGGCCCAAAGAAGCCCATGAAGCACGACTTGGAGTACAATACAAGAAAACATGTAAACCCTACCTGGCTCCCTTTATAAAGCCAGGCAGGGAATCCCACAGGACACACAGATAGGCATAGCCCTAGCGAGACCACGTCTCATACCATCGCCCTTGCGGCCACCATGTAACTCCACAGCGCCATCTATACAGATCAGACAAGCAGGATGTAGGTCTTTACCTCACCATGAGGGGCCGAACCTGGGTAAATCCTTGCTTGTCAGCCGACGGAACTACCAGCGCGCCATCTCTCTCCCCCTCAATCAACCCGGGGTACTCGACTCAGGGATTTACCGAGCCCTAACCTCGACAACGGTGATGAAGGAATAAAAAACATATGGTTTGTCACCGAAGACGAATAAGAAGAACATATTGCGCACACAAGTTCACAACCCTAACTCCGTCGGTCACCGAAGACGAAGAAGAAGCTCACCACCGCAGCCAACCCACCCTAAGTTTATTTCTCGCCTGCACCACAAGTGTCGCAGCGGGCCAGCCGTCCGTCGCTATCTCCGAGGTCCATGTGATGCTTTGTTTGTACAAAAAAAACTTTAGTTGCCTTGTGACGCACCCAGACTTTGAAATAATTATAGGCCTGCCACTCCATATGAACACGGAAGATTTAATGTTTTTGAACTTTCATATCGCTTGATTTGTCACGTACTAGGAATTGTTTCTATTAATTTTATTAGTAGATTCCCGTGGCTTCAACTCAACATGGAAAATTTTCTTGTTTCTGTATACTCCGTATTTGGCGAGTGCGGTTTTCCCACAACGTGGTGGAGGTACCCGTCCTATCCTGGACGTCCATCCGGTGAGATCCGGGAAAAGCGGAAGGTCGCTGACTAGTTCGACTGGGTAGGCTAATTTTGTAGAATCTGCCTAAGAATTCACTAAGATGTTCCTGGACTTAATGGCTCCCTTAAGGGCACCGCGTCTCTCCCCTTTTTGTCACATGCGTGCCTCCGACCAGAAAGCTTGACCTCACTCCCTAGGTCGGAGCCCACGCCGCCGCCCCCTCACTTCACCCCCAGCTCCGCCATCTCATCCCATTCCCCTTGCCAGCCGCCGCCTAACCTGTCAGATCCTGGCTCGCCGCCGCCACTCCCTCGGATGGCGCCGCCCCTGCTTCGACCTCACTCCATCGCTCGCCGCCTCCGTCGCTGTCACCTCACTCCCTCACGCATCGCCGCCGCCTCTCCCCAGCCGGTATTCTCGTAGCCTTCCCCGGAGCGGTGTTCTTACAAGCCATGGAGGGGATGAAATCCTACACCGAGCTCCTCGCAAGCGTCGGTGTTCCCGTACCGACGAGGTTAGCTCTACACCAGCGTGTGTGTTCGTCCTAATTTTCTTCGCATTTCTTGCTTTTTTACATTTTGTAGTTGCCCCCTATTTCTTCCAGATTTGGCGGTATGGACTATGGAATGGATGCGGGCGCAGGATGCAGCACGGGTGGATTTGCTGAAAATGATGATTATTTGTACGACGGGCGAGCTATAGGTAAACTTTTGTGTGAAGCGAATCTGTTTTCAATTCATTGCTGCCATTGTTCAAGCTTCAAGAAATTTCTCTCTCCATCTCAGCTCTGGGTCAGGATATTCCTCGGACTCCTCAGATCCAGAGGAAGAAGATGACCGTGAAGATGTTGAGCAGCCGGACGACCGCGATGCAGCAGCATATTCAGATGCCACATGGAGTGTACATGATAACTCCGGCCCCCCTACGGAAGAACAGTATTCGACGGCATGTGAAGATATGGCTGAGGAGATGCGTACAGCAGCAGCTGCCGGACCGGCTAGAATGTTTGCACATAAGGAAGACGCGTTCTACATCAAACGGTGAGTAATCTGATCTGGATCCCGTGTATGTTTAGCATAAAAAAATGCTGCACTTTCATGTCTTCGTGTCATGTTTTCCTGATGGGAACTCGTCTGGAAGGAACGCATTCTAAAATAGTAAATTTTGAAACATATGAATTTAGCCAGTCAGCCCAACTATTAAAACATATATGGGCATACAAGTATGTAGAATTGTAAAAGAACATTGTAGTACCAGTGCGAATCTAGAACTGGTTGACGATCTTTACTAAGATGAAACCACAAAATAAATTCAGCAGGCCATGCAGTGCAACAATTCAGGTATTGGGATGGAGGTGAAGAGAGCGAGGACGATTTTGATGAGCCAGTAGTCACTGAACATTCTGATCAAGTTGCCGTGAATTCCCATTCCTTATTCGGTGCTTCTCTGTTCACACTTGGCGTGTTCCACGAGAGCACCCCTCCGTCGGTTTGCCGTAATGTTATTAAGATGGCAGGGAGAACAGATGCAGTGGATGGGAGGAGGTGAGTGAAAAATACGCCATTTGGCCTACAAAAACTATACATACCTTTTAGACCTTTTGATACAATGCTGACACTTTGGAACATAATGCAGGGTATGGTTTCGACACGGTGGACTGGCTATAACTTGTGCACAGATAAAATCTGCATTTCTCGGGGATGGCAGGTTCAGTGTGCTTGTGGTGGATGGCCTGGTGATAGTGTTCAGGACGATGGACAGGCTAATGTACATATTAGCTGGCATATCGGAGAACATGTGGCGTCACTGGATGCCTGCATCTTTTGCTGTAAGATTATTATTTGTCATTTAGGTTCTATGTTCCGCTGACCTTTGTGCTATTTGGGTGCTTCACTAAAACACAATCTTTAAAAAAAATGCAGACTGCTGTCATTCATGGAGACAATTGGTTGGCGCCTAGATTTAAAGATATGTTCCTTGGAGATCAAATTGGCTACAATGTAGCAAACTGCAGAATGGTAATCAAGTGGGGTTTATGGGACAGTATCTTGACCACATTTTCCATAATAGCAGAAAAATGCATATTTACCTTCTTTTGCATCTTCTACAGATTATTATGGCTTTGCCGCATACTAACCGGTGGGCAACATATGTGTGGGATTTCCTGGAGAAGGTAGTTTCTGTGCTTGATCCTTATCTACAGAACACAAATGTTAGCAAAATAAAGTCGGTTCATAAAGAAACAATGGGGATCCTCCACCAAGCTTTGTTTGATTGCAAAGATGCATGGATGCCATTGTGGGAAGTAGACCGCCATAATTGGGTATTCAACTACCCAATTGCGCTAGGGGAGCGCTGTAGTGAGTAAGTATTTTTAGAATGGATCCAAACATTTTGTAATATAAATATATGTAACTACAAGTATGTTTGATCTGGTAAAAAAAAAAACTTGCAGATACGATTCAGGGGTATATGCGATGCACTATGCCCTTTGGTTCGATGGTACAGATGTGACTGACTTGTCGGTTGAGGTGAGTGCACTTTTCTTGCAAAAAATGTGAGTCTCCTTTTATCATCTAACCAGCTTTGTCCATCCATCTAATGCTGTCAAAAACTTGTCTACTTTTATAGGGTCACAGTGACATTGTGCGGGCAGGTATGCTTTGTAAGATGCTGACCATGGAAGGAAACACCGGCGAGCTACCATGGTTTCTGCCAAGGAATGTGGAGTGACTTGTCTGTTGCTGCTTAGAAAGAAGTTCCAGGGTCACAGTGTCATCTAGTTTGGTGGCTTGCAAAAATACTTTGGCCTCGTTGGCACCAGCTATGTGTTTTTTAGCTCTATTTTATTTGTTGGACACCCTTAAGTATGGTGATTTTGTAGACACTACTGCAAACACAGCCTGGTGCTGTCAGTCAAAAATATTCCTATTATTGCCCGTTATTTTAAATCTGGTTATTCTGTCAGGCCATCAGGTTGCTCAATGTATTCAGACTTCGCCAATGTTATAGTGCGAACATGATGACATTTGAATCTGTCGTTGGACCTGTCATTGCCTTCAAAACTTTACTAACGAGAAACAGGTGGCATTTGAATCTCTGTTTCACAAAATGTTCGAATGAGAAAAGGTGACAAATGTGTGAGATATTATTTTGACCAAGAAAAGTGAAAATATGGCACTAACCATAACATCAGTAAACATTGATCCGTATTTAGAATTGCCATCTCAAACATTTGGGCGTGCAAAATGATTGACAACATGTTCAATTAGTCACTGGGTTCTAAAAGAAGCATAGCAACTGAGCAGTAGCAAACATGCTCAAAAATTGGTTCCATACAACGATAAAGATACTAGCCCATAAAAAGGGCCATCCAAAAACATAAACATAATGTTCTTGGCCTCTAGTCTTCAACCGCAAGCCCGGAGTTAAAGCAAAATTAGTAAGGAGGAATGTTAAAATGTTTCACCAACCCAAACATCAATATACCTTTGAGACCTCTGGCTTCACAACACTGTATTGACCAAGAAAGGTGGAAATATGGCACTAACCATAACATCAATAAACATTGAGTCGTATTGATAATTGCCATCTCAAACATTTGGGCATGCAAAATGCTTGACAACATGTTCAATGAAAATGTCACTGGGTTCTAAAAGAAGCAATGTCACTAAACAGTAGCAAACATGCTCATAAATTGGTTCCATACAACGATAAAGATACTAGCCCATGAAAAGGGTCAGCCTAAAAAACATAGACATAATGTTCATGGTCTCTAGTCTTCAATTGTGTGGACGAAGATCGTCGGGACCTTCCCTTTGTTATCATCCATGGACATCATCTCATATAACATGTTTTATTTAAATTGGTCGATGGTTTCCTGCAGATGTGAGAGAAAATTGTGGTTACAATGTTACATTCTTTTATGTAGGATGAGAATGGAGTATTGTGTGCTTACAGGGGTTGGTTCAGCAGCGAACTTCTGTCGGTCATAGTTTATTATGCTGAACAAGGTGTGTAGAGCAGATTGGTCGCTGCAATTTGAAGAAAAGATATGAATTGTTGTTTTTGCTGGCTGACGGTAAAAAATTGGGAATATAACTGCTGCCGTATAAAATTACCTGGTGGCTGTGAGGTGGTTGCTTTTTCCTACGACTATGTCCCACTTCTGCCATTCCGGTTCCCACCCATCAAACAAGAGCTCGATGCAGTTTGCAAGGGCAGCGTGTAGCCTCTGGACAGTTGGGCTGTGTGCTTCAAGAGTGTCTTTCTCGTTGCCAATGCGGCCATGGGGTCCAAGATGGTGGTATTCTGCAGTTTCATGTCCCACGAGTATGCGCACCATGATGTTGGCCTGCGGAGTGGATTATGATCTGCATTGCAAGAGAGACAGTTAGGCGCCGGATATTGATTTTCATGTAAGAGTACCACTTTTCAATACCTGGCGCGATCTTTGAATTTCGAGATCCGGTCCGCCTCCTGTGAATTGGCTACGCACTGCCACATTATCTGCGGGATTGGCGTTTCCGAGGACATGCATCTGGATATCATGAAAAAGTTATAGTTTGGAGTGCTGACAACCATAACCGGAACGAAGGTACAAAAAATCTGGGAAAAGGTAGAGTGTGTACTGCAAAGTCGGATTCGAGAATTAGCCGGAATATGATTTCAGCTGGATACATTCCCATATCAAGCTGTTGAAGCCGTCGGATAGCCATGTCGAACATATCATAACCCCAACATTCCGGATAGGTCACTGCCTTCTGTATGGCCAATCCTTCGATCTAACCCCAACATTCCGGATAGGTCACTGACTTCTGTCAGGCTCTAACCCGCATACTTGCCTTCCTCTAGATGGGACACCTATTACATTTTCTAGGGTTTTTGGACACAATAAAACCCTACCATCTCTTCCTACAGGCATTGATTCAGTTCAAATCTATTCTACTAAACAGCCATATAGTGAACTTGAGGTTAACCTTGTTTATCGGTCCCATTCGGAGGATTCCTCCGAATCCTATATCGGAAACAGCCTTCTTCTTTCCCTGGCAAAACTTGGCAATTACAGCGGAAGCATGCCGTGCTGAGCTGCGACAAGTGCGAGTACCTTCAGATTCTGACTCAGACATATCGGAGTCATGCTCCGGCTCCTGGATAACTTCGGCATCTAGCTGCCCCACCCTTTTTCATGCACTCCTAAGCTTGTATGTTGCCCAAGAATCTGCTCTCTTGATACTGTCCTGGCACTGCATAGAATATATCTATGATTCATCTCCTCGAGGAACAAAACTGGGAAAGAAAGAGATTTGCAATGGACAAAGCTGATGAACACTTACAGGCTGTATGATTGGTTCCTTCCCATTGCTATTCTCTGGCACTGGAAATACTCTCTGCCTGGATTTCTTGCAGTGCGGGACTTCTTCTTGCAGAGAGGAATTTGCAAGCGCAGAGAAGCTGCGGCGGCGAGATCTGATCGTCATCGAGGTCGACGCCGGTGAAGCTTTCCAAGAGGACTCGGATCCGCAGCTGCTGCGGCGAGAGGAACAGCAAGACATGATCCGCAACTCCTGGGTCGAGCAGCTGGGATAATCGATCGAGATACTGGGAGGCCCGATGGAGATAATGGCGGCGGACGGAAGGGGGAGGGGATAGACAGCGAGAGGGGAAAAGAAAGCAACGTGGGATATTTTAACGTGGAGATAAATGGCTCTGGTCGCAGCCGCATGCCTAGATTTTGGCAGAAAAGATAGGCAGAAGTCGCCGGGCCTAACAAGTGGATTGCGTTACTAGCTCTCGCCGAGAGGGGGGACGAGCGCTGTGACCGAACAGTGGCAGCGCGTATCCCCAAAACAAACCGACGCTCCCGATAAGCCGGGTACCTCCACGACTGAGTGGGATGTCATTTTCGGTCTAAGCATCATCACAAGGATTCAGGTACTGTAGCAAAGAATCGCCGTACATCTCCATGTTTACCATATTTGCGGTACTTTCCTTTTTTTTTAATGGGATTTGCGGTACTTTCCCGATTTGCTAGGGTCAGGGGAGGCACGAATTCTTTACATATATAGCGCCAGGCCCAAGCGCAGGAACCTATCTCCAGCTCTCCGAGCAAAATCATATTTTTCGATAAAGAGCAAAATCATTATATAGCCTAGTCATGGCGCTGCCGGGGAACTTGGACGGCGGCCGTGCCATCGTGATCGAGGACGTGCCGCCGGGCACCGGGATCGCAGGTTTGATCGGTGCCTTCTCTGCTTTTGGCCCCATCCGGTTCGCCTCCGTGGGTCCGCCCGCCGTTGTCAGCTTCGAAGCCGAGGCCGCCGCCGCGCACGCGCTGCTCGTGGTGTCCATGAAGAGCGTCAGCCTCCTCGGCGCCTTCAGGGAGAAGAAGCTGCAGGTGCCGGTGCAGCCCGCCGCCTCCCGCAACCACCCATCGTCCAGCAGCGCGCTGGGAGTTTCGTCCGAAACAGATATCACTTCGAACGATCTCGCCGCGTCCCAGAGGAAGATGAGCCCGATTGAGGCGGCGCCGCCAGCTGAGACAAAGACCAGTCCGAACGAGGTGCAACCACCCGTCAGGGAGAAGAAGCTACAGGTGCCGGCGCCGGTGCAGCCCGCCACCTGCTATAACCAGCCGTCGTCCGGCGCTTCGATGGCATCCGCAAAGGAGGACACCGTCGGTTCCGTCACCGGCAGATTAAACCCGGCACCCCGTGAAGAACGGCGTCTTCCACTGCTCCCAGATGATGAGGAAATCCGAGCCGTTGTTGCGGCGTCCCTCTTTACAATATTGCTCAATTTCATTATTATTATGGCTTTTGGGGATTTTTGATGGTGCCCCCTCGATCTAGTGTCTAGTTCGCCATCGTGTGCCACTTTTACATGTTTATCTCGTCATGCATTAAGGTATTAATCGCATATATTTTTGATTTCTGGACGTATGATGATAATCTAACAGCTTTGAAGGACACATAAATTTTGCCTTTTCTAGGGGGCATGTGTGTAGCGCCAGCCTAAAATTATCTTCCCGTCCACGACTTGGCTGCCGGAGTAGCTACGCCCACGATCATCCATGGCACCTAGCTACTCCGCCGATGCCATCCGCTGCACATGGCCGATGCAACCCATGCGCCCAAGCAATCTAGCGCCCCTGACGCATGCCCACAGCCGGTTGCGACTTGGATCACTCTTCCCCCTTGTGCCACTCTCCATTGTTCATGGGTTATGGAGATTGGAAATACCTAGAGAGGTGCAACTTGATACGAAAATTCACAGTTGCGTTGCCTAGAGAGGTGCAAGCTAAGGCCTTCTGTAATGGTTGTATCTTAGCCCGGTATCATAGGTATTTTGCTTACGTTGAAACCATATTAATGAAGAAAGAGATAGAGTTTGTATCTTATATAAGATACAACTCTTGCACGGGGTTATAGGCAAAAAAGTTGTTAGCCCAATCATATGCAAGTATTAGGCTAAAATCATTTAATACAAGTACACTTAGATACAACCCTTAAGATACAGTGCATTAGGGAAGTTGTCTCTTATAATTCACTACTGCCTAGAATAACGCGCTAAGATACAATGCATTACGGAAGGCCTAATACGGAATCCGCAATCACGTTTAACCTGCATTGTTGGCATAAATAAAGGAATAGATGCACTGTCATGACTTAAGTTTGCCACATAAGCATTACTATTTGTTGCAATAAGACCTAATTATACTTGAGAGCCACTGACAGAACTTGAAAACTTAAAACTGGTGAAACCATTGTCCAAAAAATTACAATGAAGAATGAAATCGGTATACACGCGTTGTGGAACGGACACATGGCTTTCCACGATGGCAAGTACGTTCACGTTTATAATTTTGTAGAAAAACTCCTTGAGAGTGATTGAATTTGCATTGTATAGCCTTCTCGATTCCCCCAAATACCACAATCCATAACCCTAGCTACCCTACTCACTCTGTTTTGATACTATATGATGTCAATGCTAGCCTCGTCTCCTTAACATCAATGAACACCAACGCCACTTTGAACACTAGATTGGTAGAAACGACATCAGGCCAGGTTTCAAAATTGTGTAATATATCAAAATGTTCAGCGCGAAAGGCCGTTTGGGATTTTTTTTAGATTTTCAAATTTCAAAGGGAAATGTGAAAGCAGGAAGATTAAGTTTTTGCCGAAATTCAATTTTTTGGAATTAATAATTGATTTCTACATAAAGATTATTATTACTTAAGCATTGTTGTTTATGTTAATATAGGTTTGAATTTAAAAAATAATATCATGTGACATCAAAGATTAGGGGATAATAAGATTGATAGCATAGTATTATCAAGATGTTATCAGTGCAATCTTGGAAGCTAATTGGGAAGTAACTCAAAAGTTAAGCGTGCTGGGGTGGAGCAGTGTGAGGATGGGCCGACCGGGAAGTTTGACCACGAGTATGCACTTTGACTTGAGATTAGGGGTGATTCGAGATCTTAAGATTAGGGGTGATTCAAGATTAAACTGACAAATAATTCAAAGATTAAAAAATTCAAAACATTTTCGAAAAAATAGGTCCTTTAGTCCGGGTTGGTGTTACCAACCGGGACTAAAAGTCCTCCAGCCCCAACGGACAAGCGTAGCCAGCGATCTTCAATGGAGTCTCTACCTTGGCTCGACGAGTCGCCGGGGTAGAGTTAGAGCAGAGGTGGCCCAATGGATGCGAACGAGACTCTTCTTTGTTTTTGTTTTTGGGAGAGGTGGGAAGGGCAATGTGGGGATGAGAACACATTTACTATTGTTTATTTATGTTCGGTTGTAGCCCCTTGATGAGGGCATCGTGCTGGCATTGTGTTGGTCGGTTGACACTCTAGAACAAAATTAAATGATATGTAAAAGTCTAAGGTTGTGTTAATTAGGCCTGCGTGCCACTTGTGTTGGCCTCCTATATAAAGGAGCCGGCGGCTAGGTTTTTAGGGGGGTTGAAAATTATGTAGAACTAAAAGTTCAAGGTTACCACCGTCCCTAGTGGATCGGCGTGTATGACGGCGTCTCGGACGTTCGTCTAGTTATCAAGCAAATAAAGGCATGAGTGTTCTTGAATCATTCAAGGGTTATCGTGCGTGCTGGAAGGTCCTTGAATCTGTCAAGGGTGTTCGAGCTTGGCGTTAGGCGTGGTGTTCATCATCTTGTTGCTCGCCTAAATCTATCCAAGTTCTTCAGGTTACGTATATCACACACGTGATTGGAAGAATAGTTATCCGGTGGTTCTTGCGGTGAAAGATCGGGCCAAAACATCCGTATCATCTTGGTATCAGAGCGCCAGGTTGATCACCGCGAGGTTGCTTCAGTTGAAGATCGATCTACAGGTTTGAAAAGATTGGTAGATCTGTTTTTGCTTGTTTGAAGGAAGGACGACGAGTTGGCAATGATTTGCATCTCGACGCAGGAAGGAAGTCGACATGCAGATGGTGTCGGCGCCGTTTCAGTTATGTGTGCCATCGTCGTCGATGTGTTGAAGATCGAAGGCGTCGTGCTGTTTCGGCGAGTTGAGGAGGTTGCGCCGCACGACGTGTCTTGCTCGCGGAGACGTTCCAGTTTCCGTTCAGATCGGATTGCGCGTATAGAGGAAAAGTTTGTTTCCGCGTGGAGGCCAGCCAAGAAAAGTCAGATTCGATAGTGTTTCCTTCATTGTGGAGTCCAGGTCGGAAAGGAAAGCAAACAGCAGGAAGAAAAAAATTGAAGATTGGATCGATTCTTGGCAGAACGTGGTCTCAGGAAAGGAGCATCACAAGAAAAATATATATAGAAAGAGAGGCAAGTGGTGGGATCGGATCAAGAACGTTATTTGGAGCATCACGTGAACCACCAAAGAACGGACTGCGTTCCGGCCGAGCGATTTGTTTGGATTTGTACATGCAATTCGGTGGAGTCCAAGCAAAAAAAATGTTTGGCCGCTTGGATCGGGTTGGTTGACTGAATAAAAAAAAGAGTAACACAAGGGTGGACAGCTGTTTCAGTCTGTATACGGACGGACAGAAATAGGGAGGAAGATACATGGAGACACCGATTTTAATTCCAAGAGGTGGCGGGCTCGACTCATTTGGATCCTTGGCGTGCAACAATTTGTGCTGTTTGTTTTGGGTGATGTGTCAAGTTTGTTTCCAACAATTTCAGATTGTATCCGCTGGCGTAATCAGCTTATTTGGATCCTTCGTGTGCAGAAGTTGTTCTGTTGTGTCTGGGATGATTTGCGTGGTTCGTCTACACGTTACAGTCTGAAGGTCGTGTGTTTGAATCAGGTTGGTGGCGCTAAACATGGAGGGCGCCAAGAACAAGTCTAGCAAGCCGAGAGGGAGGATGTGGTGTGGTAGGCCGGCAAGACTTGATGATGGAGAAGAATCGTGGCGATATGAAGATTTGACGCCACAAGCGCTGGAGAAGACCTTCCGGCGTTGAGGACAACGCCTTTCTAAGAAGGGGAGGATGATGAGGGCATCGTACTGGCATTGTGTTGGTCGGTTGACACTCTAGGACAAAATTAAATGATATGTAAAAGTCTAAGGTTGTGTTAATTAGGCCTGCGTGCCACTTGTGTTGGTCGAGCCTATAACAGGCTAGTTTTCTATAGTTAGAGTCCAACTAGGTTTAGGAGTCATGTTAGGTTCGGATTGGGCCTGTCCAACCGACTAGGTGTTGGCCTCCTATATAAAGGAGCCGGCGGCTAGGTTTTTAGGGGGGTTGAAAATTATGTAGAACTAAAAGTTCAAGGTTACCACCGTCCCTAGTGGATCGGCGTGTATGACGGCGTCTCGGACGTTCGTCTAGTTATCAAGCAAATAAAGGCATGAGTATTCTTGAATCTGTCAAGGGTTATCGTGCGTGCTGGAAGGTACTTGAATCTGCCAAGGGTGTTCGACTTTGGCGTGAGGCGTGGTGTTCATCATCTTGTTGCTCGCCTAAATCTATCCAAGTTCTTCAGGTTACGTATATCACACACGTGATTGGAAGAATAGTTATCCGGTGATTCTTACGGTGAAAGATCAGGCCAAAACATCCGTATCACCCCTTGTGAGTGTTGACTAGATGGCTAGCTAATTCTACCTATGGAATCGATATGCCTTTTCATGGCAAATTCTTGAAAAAATTGTACTTTTAGGTGAGTCTGCATCATATTTTTGTTCTTCCAACTCTTGCTGCTCATTTAGATTATTGACCTTCGTTTCAACATTGTCAAAATCAATTCATCATCACTTTCTTCCGCATCAGCCACTATCAATAAAATAAGAGTCGCTGTTGTCTTCTTACTGGAAATGTTGCAAGTCAAACCGACAAAAATCCTTGTCTTCTGTAACTATAGTAGTCGAAGATGATGCTTCACCTTGACCAGAAGCAACGGTTATTAGAATTGCTTTTAGACATAGCATAGTGGCAAGCTAGGACCTCCATTTATGATTATACCATCTCTCAATGTTGTCGGAAAATTGGGATGATCTGCCATTAAGACAAGGTCTGATGGTATTTGGTGTCTTTGATCATTACAATCATGTATGCATCTCCGTCAATTGCTACAAAACCATCAAAAACTGCCTTGTCTGGCAAACACTAGTAAACATGCAATCTCCAATCCTTCTCATAACCAAACATCTTGAATAATTCATGAATTCCATAAAATGGACCAAGTTTGAGCATTGGAATTGTCAATATAAGCAATAGTTGGATTGATCTAGAACAAGTTGACACATATCTCACAAAAGAAATCATTATGCTCAATTTCAATAAATAAGATATCAGAATCTCCCGCATGCCATTTTTGCAATATAATTAGCATTAAAGGAACAATTCCTCACGAAAAGCTAGGATGGGACCTTTCCTTCGGTGTTTTTAACATGAAAGCTTTTTTTTTTTTTTTGCACGGGACATGAAAAGCAACTTTGGTTCAAAGAAATCACAAAGAAGTAAGGGGAGGTTTCAATTTTTTGGAACTTTTTCTATTGTTTGATTCCTATAAGAATAAGATTGTGGTACATAGTAGGAGTTCATTCTAGCTATGCTTAGTAGATTTCCATGGCTATTAATCAACATGGAATTTTTGTCATGTTTCTGTACTTTTGGCATCCTAAGATTCAGGTGGAACCGTGGAAGGATCACTGCCCCGGTGTTTTACCATATTTGCAGTACTTTCCCGATCGACTCTAATCAGGTGGAGGCACGAGTTCTCTACATATAGAGCACCAGGCCCAAGCGCAGGAATCCAATCTCCAACTCGCCAAGCAAGATCATACCAGTTAGCCATGGCACTGCCGGTGCCGGAGAAGTTGGACGGCGACCGTACCATCGTGATCGAGGACGTGCCGCCGGGCACCGGGATCGGGGACCTCATCCGCGCCTTCTCTCCTTTCGGCGCCATCAGGTTAGCCTCCGTGGGTCCGCCCGCCGTCGTGGCCTTCGAAACCGAAGCCTCCGCCGTGCATGCGCTGCTCGTGGCGTCCATGAAGGGCGTCAGCCTCCTCGGCAGTCGGCACCTTCGAGGAGAAGAAGCTGCTGGTACCCACCGCCTCCCGCAACCACCCATCGCCCAGCAGCGCGCTGGGAGCGTCGGCCGAAACAGAGATCAGTTCGAACGCGGCGCCGCCAGCCGATGCCGCCGTGCCCGAGACGAAGACGTCCAGTCGGAACGAGGACATTAAGGCGCACGTGGGCCGACTCCTGGTCCTCATCAGGCAGATGAAGGGTCAACTTAACCAGCTAGACGGTCAAATTAAAGAGTGTCAAGGCCTCAGGTCAAATTCAAAACGGGAGTAACCCTGTCGCGGAGTAGCCTCGGTCAGCCTGAAACTCTGAATACATCGGCTTAAATCAGCTATAGGAACAACAGTCGTTTGTGTTTCTAAATCGTACTTTCGTATCCACTTTGGACAAATGTCAGTATCGTATTTGATGATTTTCAGTTACCTGGAATTTTTGGAAGTGTCAATTAGCAGAAAAACCAAGCTACTAATTAGACAAGTCAAGCTGAACTTGTTCAAGTTGTGTAACTTTGCGAAATTTTAACGCAATTTTTAGTTTAATGTAAAAGGCTTAAAATAGCGAGCGCGATTAAGAAAAAAACAGGGAAATAAGAAGTGGAACAGAGTGCAGCGTTTTAGAGCACAGGATCCGTGGAGCTCCGTTTAAAAAAATATTTTTATTTTTATTTTTTGAAATATTCTGAAAAAAATCTCGTTGTAGACAATGATTATTTCTACCAGTATGTAAAAAACCAATGCAAAATATATTATATTTTGATCTGTGTAAAAATGAGAAGTTTTTGAATCTGAATCGGTGAACAATGTCAGATTTGAAAATTTCAAGTCTGTCAGAATTTGTCATTTTTGTGTAGGTCAGAGTTCAAACTATTTCAGGTTGAAAATTTGTAGGACTGTAGATTATGTAAAATCCAACATCCATGATTATTTTGGTATTTTTTGAAACGTTAAAATGTCGATTCAAAATATATTGGAAAAAAAGAGCATCGTGTAGGACAAGCTCCAAATCGATTTCCCCGCGGGAACACCCCCTAGTTGCCCTTGCCACAGATCAAGACGCGGACCTCTCACGGTCTCAAACTAGCGGCCCCACTCGTAGACAGGTTGAGATGTCATCCTTGTTACCCAGCCTAGACGTCAACAAGCTGAACCGGGTGGCAGAAGAGGTTAAATGGGGCAGTAGTGGCTCCGTGTAACAAAAGGTGAAAGTAGTGAGATCGCTTCCATCTCAAACTCCTGCTTATGAGGCCCTGTTGCAATGTTCTTGTGTTTGCGAGCTTGGTTTCATTGCTACACGCCCATTTCTAATTTCTTGACGACTACAACCCGGTCAAGGACATCTAATTTGCGTCCGGCGACATGATCATCAGCGGTATCTGAGATTCATCGACATTTTTGAGCTGCATGTTGTCCCACTTTATCACCAACTGCCTATGTTGTTCCAATGGAACCATAGTGTTCATTTACGTGTTCCAATGGAACTACGTAGCTTAAATTCTACATCTACGTGTTCATTTTTTACTATGTAATATAATAATTCAGCAAAAAAGACAACCACATTACAGAATCAGGTGAGAGGAGATTAAGAGGTCATTAAAGAATTCTTCCTTTTAGTTCTCTTTGATCATGCAATACATAATCCGGGGGAGAGGCGCTCCATTACACAGCCTCACAAGGAAGACATCACTGTCAGTCTGTCATGGGTACTGCAACTTTACTTCTAACTTTGCACCTTACATGCATACTCTTCTAATAGGACGAAGCTAACAGCAAATTAACTCTACATGCTCTGCTACGATCTCTCTCTTTTCTTTTTCCCCAGAGAAACCTGCTGCCTCTTTCCCCCTCGCCGCGGCATGTTTCCTTTTCTTCTTCCTGGGCACCTCAAGTCTCAGCCTCTTGGCGAGAACGATCTTGATCATGAGATCGTTGCCAGCCTCAAGCATGGAACGTACGGCTGTCGAAGCTGCATTCTGAGCTGACAAACGCTTTGTCCTTGCAATGTCCCCAATGTAGGTCTGGTCGTCCAACGTGACGGTTGAAAGCCAGAGTGTCATCTGGCTTTCTGCTGCCACTTTGGAGGAGCCATACACTGCATCACTCGACGCTGGATCAGTGAGCTTCTTCTTCAGAACGTACTCTTTCAATAGACTAGTCTTGCACATTGAATCCTATACCAAGAAATAAGAGTGAGAACCAAACCAAATTCGAACGTAACACTCAAGCAATAACATGATATCTCAGAATTCCAGGCAATGAGCTATGCTTCTGTTATTACGCATACTGCAACTTATGTCAGTCATCAGGCATTTATAACGTTCAATATTTGGAATTAACTATTACATTAGGTCATCAGCCATCTATTACATTCGGTAACCAAAACCCGGTAATTCCGAACTGCAACTTATGTCGGTCATCAGGCATAGTATTCACAACTAGACCGAAGGCTCAAGATGAGCCCGGCTTTAACTTAATGAAGCCAACAAGGTAACAAGATTCGAACATGTCGGAGCTCGACAAACCAAGGCTCGCAGGCCTGAAACGAAAAGGATACAATGGTGAACACCATCGAGGCAAGTAGCCGGACCCTCCAACTACTGACAGCTAGAAGCGGGCAGCAGCCCACAAGACGCTACCAACTAGCTACAACACCTATCTAAGGGATACAAGCAGGGCGGGGCTCAAACATGATCCTCCCGCAGCTGGGCATATAGAAGACGAATCCTGCTAATCGCCTGCCCAAGCGTCTCACGGTCCTGTCGCCTAGCCACTGTTTTCCATACCTGCAGGTGCATAGATAATTTGTATATGAGGTCAGCAGGTTGTGAGGGGAGGACCCCCTCTATGGTAAACTTATTTCGCGTGGTCCATAAGGTCCAAACTAGCGCCGTACAACACGTCCAGAGGACACGTTTCAAGGTGCCCGAGTGGCAACGAATCAGCCTGTAGATATCCGCGAAGCATGCGGGGTTCCAATTACATTGGAGGATCTCCCGCACCGCGCTCCACAAAAATTTAGCAAGCGGACATGAGAAGAAAATGTGGTTGGTGTCCTCAACTCCCCACATAGGGCACATCGCCCGTTGGAAGGGCCGTTCCTTCGACGCAAGTTGTCGTTGGATGGCAGTCTCTTCCGGATCAGTTGCCAAAGGAATATCCTTACCTTCTGGGGGGCCGCCACCCGCCAGATCTCGCAGAAGTGTCTACGAGGGGTGCCCTCACACAGTCTACGATATAAGGAACTGGTCGAGAACCGCCCAGAGGGTTCAAGGGCCCATCTGAGCCGATCAGGTCTCTGGGAGAGATGGATAGACCCAATCTCCCTCAGGAGCTCGCTCCATTTCAGGATCTCAGTTGGGCCGAAAGCCCTCCTGCAAGGGATGTCCCAGCCGGCCTCCCAAAGGCCTGGGCAACCGTGATCTCAGGGTCTTGGGTAATAGCAAAGATCTCAGGGTGCCTCTCCCCAAGTCTTCCCGGACCAATCCACCAATCCAGCCAAAATCTGGTGGTTGTCCCATCCCCCACCTGGTGCCTCGCCCCCAAGCGGAAGATCTCCTTCACCTTCTGTATGGATTTCCAGAATTGGGAACCCTAGGGGTGGTCATCTAACAGTAGATCCTTCTCCCGAAGGTATTTGTTCCTAAGGATATCGGCCCACAAGCCTTGCTCCCCAGAGTAAAGTTTCCAAATCCACTTGGCCATCAGACACAAGTTCATTCGTTTGGTGTCCATGATCCCAAGCCCCCTAGGTCTTTGGGTAAGCACACATCCGGCCATCTGACCCAGTGGTATTTCCGTCTAGTGCCGCTTTCCCCCCAGAAGAAGCGCGCACGGTGGCGGTTCATGGTCTTGTGGACCCCGTCCCCCAGCAGGCACACCCCCATGGCGTGTAGAGGTAAGCTGGAGAGACAAGCGTTCACCAAGGTCAAGCGGGCCGCCGAGGACATGAGATTACCCATCCACGGGTCTGCCCGTTTGCCAACCTTGATGGAAAGGGGGTCCCAATCCCCAGCCGTCAGGGCTCTATCGCTGATCGGCAAACCCAAATAAGTGAACGGGAAGGAGCCTAATTTGCAGTTGAGCATGTTTGCTATCCTTTTTTGCTCCTGGTCAGGGCTCCCCAAAACCATGACCTCGCTCTTGTGGAAGTTGATCCTAAGCCCGGATAAGCTCTCGAAACACAAGAGGATGAACTTGAGGTTAGCGATAGCTAGGTCATCCGGTTGGATCATAATGATAGTGTCATCTGCGTATTGCAGATGCGATACCCCCCCAGGTATCAGATGTGGGACGAGACCGCTGATGTGTCCCGTGGTCTTGGCGGCGTCCAGGATAGCCGCCAGGGCCTCAACCACAAAGTCGAAGAGAATGGGTGAGAGGGGGTCACCCTGGCGCACCCCCCTACCATTCCGAAAGAAACATCCAGCCTCCCCGTTGATGTTGATAACGGTTTGGCCCCCCGAGACCATCCCCAAGGCTCGGTGAACCCATCCTGGGTCAAAGCCTTTGCGTAGAAGCACCTCGCGAAGGAACGGCCACTTCACTCGGTCATACGCTTTCTCAAAGTCCAATTTCAGGAAAACTCCCCCAAGTTTCCTGGACTTAACCTCATGGACAATCTCCTGGAGAGAGACCACCCCCTCGTGAATGTGCCTCCCTCTAATGAACGCAGAGTGTCCTACTAATCGTTCGGTGTGCAATGGGTGAGAGACGTATCGCATACGCTTTCGCTACGAATTTGAAGATGACGTTAATAAGCGCGATGGGTCGGAATTGTCTAATCTCCTCCGCCCCGGGAACTTTGGGAATTAGGGTCAAGACTCCAAAGTTGAGGCGGGAAAGGTCTACCCTCCAAGAGCAAAGCCATTCGAGATAGCCAAGATCAGAGGCCTCGCCAGTGACCAAAACTTCTTGAAAAAGATCACCGGGAACCCATCCGGTCCCGGGGCCGTGTCCACCTTCATGCTGGCCAGGACAGCGTCCATCTCGTCCGCGGTGAAGGTTAGCATAAGCCCCTGGTTCTCCTCCTCCGAGACACGGCTCCGTGCATCCCAGAGGGTGTTAGTAAGGGAGAAGAGCCCCGGCTCACCTCCCACGCCCAGCAGATCCCGATAGAAATCGTAGATGTGGTCCCGGATCTCGCTGGGTTCTGAAATCGTCCCGCTTGCCGCTACAAGCCGGGAGATCGAACACTTCCTGCGTCGCCCATTAGCAATCGCATGGAAGAAGGCCGTGTTGGCGTCGCCCTTTAGCAACCAATTAACCCGGCTCCTCTGTCTCCAGTACTCCTCCTCAACTTTGGATAACTGGGTGAGGTGGTCCTCCAGGTGGTACCTGAGAGCCCACCCGTCATCATCCAGGCCCTGGGCGTCTGCCCTAGCATCTAGCCTCTGGATCTGGGCAAGGACCTCCGCCTTATGGTCCCGGTCTTCCCGCCCAATGTTAGCCCCCCAGCCTTTGAGGAATTGACGTAGCCCTGCCGAGATCCTATTCCATATCGCAATTGGATCATCGGTGGGGTCAGCCAAGCCCGCCAGGGCCTCCCATTTCTCCCAGACCAGGTCCTCAAACTCCGGTCGCTCGAGCCAAGCCTTCTCAAAAAAGAAGCGAGGGCTCCTCTTCTTGAGCTCCTCCCCAGAGGAGAGAATCAAGGCTGCGTGGTCCGAACCAACGATGGTCCCGGCCGTCACCGAGCAGAGGGGAAAAAGCGTCTCCCAATCACTGGACATCAAGACTCGGTCCAGGACCGATCTCACCGGGTTCAACTGCCGGTTAGTCCAGGTAAACCTGGATCCGCCCCTACGGATTTCCCTGAGCGCAAGGTCAGCGATGAAATCATTGAACTTATGCACTCTGGGCCAGTTGATGTTGTCATTGTTCTTATCCTCTGATCCCCGAATCAGGTTGAAATCGCCTCCGACCACCAGGGGAAAATGGCAGGCCGTAATGGCGGTGGACATCTCGGCCAGGAACTCGTCCGTGCGCCGGTGATCAGCTGGACCATAAACCACGAAGCATGACCAATGTTTCGAGGAGTCCAGTTGTAAAATGTCCACCCTGATGAAGAAGGAGCCACTACTCCAGTCCTTCACTTCGAAATTGTCCTCATTCACTCCCAGAAGGAGGCCACCCGAGTGACCCGCCGCTGGGGTAGAGTGCCAACAGAAGTGGCCTCCAGGATCAATACTCCGCAGCTCTGCGGGAGTGAAGCTGGCCTTAATGGTCTCCTGGAGTCCCACAAAGTCCAGCTGCTCTCGGGAGATGAGCTCACGGATCTGGGTTCGTCGTCCCGGTCGACCGAACCCCCGGATGTTATAGAAGCCCGCACGCATCAGGCACGTACGGTCTTCCTCCGCCCACTGCGGGTCGTCATCCTCATGCCAGTCACACCCCTCTTCGGGGGGGCAGGAGGGTCTGCCGGAGGCGCAACTGCCCCTGGCGTCTCGGACGGGGTGGACCCCTCCACCCTATCTGGCTCACTCGCGGACCCGGCAGTCGCTTGTGCGGCTGCCTGATCTCTATGGAACGTCGCCTCAGCAAGCGCTGCTTGCGCCGCCTCCTTTGCCCTAATCAGGGATAAGATCTCGGACTCCGACCCTTTCTCAATAGCGAAGGCTAAACCCACGTCGTGAACTACCGTAGCTAAGTGGGAATCCGGTAAATCTTGCAGAATAGCAAAGGAAGCGGGTAAGGTACCTGTCTCGAGGTTCCGTGCCGCCGCGCGCCGCTGGGCCTTCTCCACCGTCGGGAGGGCAGCCTCCGGCCCGTGCAGCCTCGCGCTCTTGCGAGCAGGGCCCGTCGCGGTAGGCCTAGCTCGGGACCTACGCGCCACGGCCCCACCCACAGCATCCTCGGGGGAGGGCTCGAGCTGAGCCACTGAGCCCAGCTCTGCCTCCGACTCCTCCTCCAGCTCGCCCTCCCCAAGCACCGCGGAAGAGGGGGAGCCCGAGCCCTCCGAGGTCGGGAGGCCCGGAGAAGAAGTGACGCCCTCCCCGCCCACCGTCGTGGATGGGAAGGCCGCCGCCAGAGCCGCACACCCCGCTCGCATCTTCTCCACAATGGAGAGGGAGGGAGGCCACGCAGCAGTCCTGGCAAGGTTGGAGCCGTACTGGTTGGCGACCAGTGGCTCCGAGGAAGGCTCCGCCTGAGCCTCCCCCGACGGGGTCGAGGCCGACCGCGTCTGGCCGGCCTGCGTCGACCCGCCTCCCGCCGCGGGCGCGCTCGGCCCCGGCGCCGGAGTCGCAGAGTAAGTCTGCTTGTCCTTCTCGCTGGCCGCCCGCCACTCCTCGTTGAGGCTGTCATCCCCAGAGCTGTCGTGGTCGGTGGGAGGGGCCGGCGGCGGGGCGGAGGGAGCAGCCCAAGGCTGGTCCACCCGGATCCCCACATTGAAGCCTTCATTCTTGTGGAAGATCTGAGCGTACCCGTTGAGCTTGGAGGGGTCACGGCACGCGATGCGCATCCGCACCGGGAGCCGGTTGGCTAGGGTGCGAGCATCCACCTCCAGAGGGCGGCCCAGCATGCGCATGCCGGCCAGGAGGCGTGCCTCCGTCCGCATACGCCTGGGGAGCCCGGTGATGGTCACCCACGCCTCCTGGAGGACGACCACCGGCGCCGGGTCCGAGTCCGCCAGTCGAATGGCAGCCTCCAGGTTGTTGAGAGGCAGAAACAGCCTCCCGCTCCGAGCCGACATCCTGAGGAGGTCCTTGGAAGGGAAAGAGACCGAGAATTGCATCGGCCCGACCTCCCTCACCTTCCAGTCCCAGGCCCCCTCCACCAGGTGCCGGAGCTCCGCCTCGAGGGCCGAGATCGGAAGACCCGACCCCCCGAGGGTGATGATCGCCTCGTTGGAGTCCTCCTCCACCATGGACTCACTCTCCTCGAAGTCCAGGTAGAAGAAGCCCTCCCCCGGGATGGCCTGCCCCATGAGCTGCAGCTCCGCCCTATCCGGAGCGAGGAGGCAGGCCGATTGGAAGTGTTCAATCTGCCCACACTTGAAGCACGGCGCCAGTGACGCGCTCAAGCCTCCCGTGCCGGACACGGGTGTCGCGGCCGATGGCCGGGAGGGTGGGTGACGCCGGTTAACTTAGTCCCGGTAGTTCTTGAATTAACTATCCTGTTGAGCACCACCAGGCATCTATACTGCAACTTATGTCGGTCATCAGGCATCTATTACTCTTATTTGTCGTATTGGGCCGCCTTCACCATAGGATCGATTTTCGTTGAATGTGACAAGTTTCTCCTATGTGTCTTCCTCTCGCCCCCTTCAGCTTTCTCTCTCTTACTACTTTTTCTTTATTGGCTGTGTGCATCTTAGTTATGCAGAGGCTGGGTGTGGACATTACTGGTTGTATCTACTTGATGTAATAAACTGGTTAAAGTCTAATAAAACGCTTTTTTTGAAAAAAGAGGTCGGTTACCACAGGGATTATGAACCTGGACTTCTGTCATAATAAACATAGGTAACTGAATACTACCGGGTCACTTGCAAATACAACATCAAAAGAAGCTCGACAGAAACATTGTTAACTGATCTGAAGCAAGAGGGATAGATTCTTATACCTTGTTAACTAGCCCAAGCAAAGTCTCCAGGGTCTCGTTGCCCATCAACGCCGTGTAGGCAACATTCGCAGCGTCCTCCTCCGCGTCTTTGCGGTGGAGGTGACTCGTTGCTGACACAAACTTCTGGCCCTCCACGTGCACTATGCACTCAAAGGTCATATGGTGTGGCTCCCCTTCCGTACGGAGCTCGTACCAGGGAAATTTCCCATAAGCTCTAAGGGTGTACCCTTGCAAATTATTCTTTTTTTTAACTGCATAATAGAATAGGATAAATAGTGACAAGCAATATCTACGTAGACGGTGAAGAAAATGAGAAAAAAGAACAAGGAAAGCACCTGCAGAGTTGATGCAACTGTCAGTGAACAGATAGCTACCAGGGATTCTTGATTTAATAACAGATTCCAAATGCTGCATATATACCAAAAGAAGTCAAAGATTGAATCATCATAACACCTGATGTTCAACATTAAAGGAGAAATGCAAACCTTTGAGAGAACCTTTGCTAAGTGTTCTGATCCCATCCGATGAGCAAGATGCTTGTATTCTGGTGTGTTAGCAAAATATTCACACTCTGCACGCCTTGCAGCAAACATGTCCACATTCTCGTTGATATCTTGCTGGGATCGACTGATAACACCAGTCCATGGAAACTGAAGCCGGTAAGATCTTCCTTCTAGTATCTGCAGAATTAAACTCGGTGAGAACATCTGGTTCGTAAAAATCTAGGATGGTCAACGATCAGATTACGAAACCAATGATCTACAATCTTCAACATATGTAATATGTTTACAGTTGGGGTAACACTAGGGTTGGTTGAACTGAGTTTCTTGCATGCATAAGAAGTTTCCAAAACAATATGATCATTAATATTAGCCCATATAGTCATATAAAAAAGGGTGACCATACAGTTCTCGAGAGGTGAAACTTATAGGAAGGTGCGGTAAAGTGGAGCATAAATTGGAAAAAAAGATAGATAGTAGTAACAAGCTTTGTTAGTTAGCAGAATACCAAACACCTTATGCGACATCCTAATAAGAAAGATAGCATAACTATGCAAAAAAACTACAAGTGTTTATCACTTGGTTGTTAGTTTTCTGAACTTACATCAACAGCATTGGCACTGTTCTCCATTAGATCGATTTTTGTGAGCACGCCAAATGTTCTTTCACCTGAATCAACAAGTAAAGTACAAGATCATAAACGATTGAAATTGCCAAGAGCAAAGATAGATGATATTAAACGCAACTATATATTATCTATCAGTTTGCCTTTTCATTGTTAACAAACCAAATAGTGATTCTCAATATAATATAGTTGATATCCAAGAGTTTAGACTACGAGACACATGTATTAGCAATAGTTATATTTATGTCTCTTTTGTTTCAATAAATAAGGTGAAGATAACATCATTATGAAGCATCCTAGCATATTAAAAGTAAAGAACCTAGGATTAATAAGGTTTAGAAGACATCAGTGATAGGGCACTTATATGACATTAGACAGATTACCCAACATGCCACTCATCAAATTGACAGCAAAAAAAAAATCATACATTTTGGGTCAACTTCCCGTGAAATGCTGATTGCATCAGAAGTTGCAACATCCTCATTGGCTGGAGAAACAGCCAGAATGATACAGTCGGGCTGAAAAACACCAAAACAGTTGTTGTTTGTATTACGTTATGCCTCATATACAGCGCATGAAATGTCAACTTTAGCTCTCTATATATGGCTGAGAACAGAGTATGTTAGACCAATATGCATTATAATAGTACATACAAATTTGTACTTAACCAAATGAAATGACGAATAAATATTAATTTGCAAGATTTAAGCAGGCTACAGAAAAATACCTTCTCAATGAATGCTCTAACCATGTTTTCAATGTCCTGAACAATGCTTTCTGACTGACCCTCTAAGAAGCATGAAGCCAGTAGCAAATTAATGAATGACCATATTAAACAAGAACAATAAATGAACGATTGCTCAAAAGCTCTAATCACTTACCAACAACAACTTTAGTAAGCCCAGGAAGATCAATAAGAGTCAAATTCACAACTGCAACGATTAAGAGTCTTACAACACAACAAAAATAAAGAGAACTGACAATACAAGAAAATTCATAACAAGGGACAGATACAGTATGGCTATCCTATCAATGACAGAGATGAGTCCATGCTAAACTGATAGGCTTAAGATAAATCACAACACCATTAGGAAACAAGAATTTATTGAAATTCAAAATGGAGGTACACAACTGTTTGATACTGACAAAACATTAAAGTAACAAAATTAAAACACTCTGCAGCATTTCTACCTCAATATCTTACCATTTGGAGAAAGATGCTTAGATGGATGGGGGCAGATGATATTGCCTTTGAAGAACCGGGGTTTTTCCCCAAATTAGAATTTGCTTGTTATTTTATTTTTGCATCATCATGACATCAGCATCATCGCATCGCATGTTTTTGGCAACAAAAATTATTTTATTAAACCCTATTTTATTTTCTAAAATTGTCGAAAAATAATTTTAATCGAGACGTTCGTCTCTATTTCAAAATTAATTGCCAAATTAATTTGCCAGAAAAAATAAATGTTTTGAGATGAGGAGAGTAGCCCAGCTTGTTTGGCCCAAAAGCCCAACAAAGNGAACCCTAGTTCGGGGTCCAATCTGAAGCTGATCCCGGCACTCTGCCGGAGGGGAGATCGATCCCGGAGGGGATCTTCATCGACATGCCTTCCTCCGGGATGATTTGTGAGTAGTCTCACCTTGGACTACGGGTCCATGGCAGTAGCTAGATGGTAGTCTCTCTCTCTTGTGCTTCATGTCTTATGATCTTGTGAGCTGCCTAACAAGATCAAGATCGACTATTGTAATGCTATGTGATATGTTTGCGAGGATCCGATGGATTATGAAGTTATGTTCAGATTGTGCATGATTCTTATATGAGTAATTTATGTTCTTGCATGCTCTCCGATGTGCGTAGTTACTTTGGCCAAGTGATTTTGTGTATCTCCAAGAGAGGGTATTTATGCTAGATAGTGGGTTCATGTCCCCTTTTGTTCCTGGGCACGAGTGACAGAAACATCTAAGGGCGGGTGTGTGTGCTATTGCTACTAAGGGTAAAACAGTGTTAATGTCTATTTTGATATTAGTATTGCTTACATCATGCACTTTACTCGATGCAATTGTCTGTTGCTTGCAACTTATTACCGTTGGGTGACAGGCTGGATAGCGATCCCACGGTGGACTATTTAGACAAAGACGCAGTTGGACTCAACGGTCTTTGTTCCTTGTCGTGATGCCTCCATAAATATTATCATGTCCTTTTTGTCATAGCTAAATTGGGTTTGTGCCACGATCTTGTCAATTGCCTAGCAGTAATTCGTTCACCCATCACATGCATATTTTATTTACTTGAGAGACTCCACTAGTGAACCCATGGCCCCCGGTCCATCTTTTTACATTGTTTTCAACCTCATTATTTCTTTTAATCATCATTACTCCTCTGGTCACTTTTCATATTTTATCTATTTCATCATACAATTAACCGCTTTGTGTTCTGCAAGACCGGAGAGATTGACAACCTCTCCGCCGTTGGGGGCAAATTATTTTGGTTGAGTGTGTGCAGGTCCACGTCTGTTGAAGGTTAAGCGCCAGAGATCTTTAACATTCACCTTGTTGTTGATTTCAAAGTCCTACTGGTTCGTAAACCTCGGTTCTTTAATTGAGGGAAACTGCTACTAGTTACAATTCCGCCTTTGCTTGGGGCACCACCCAACTTATTAATATCCACCATCATGGTACTGTTGTGTCTCGGAGCACGGACACCGAGAGTAAAGGATACCCTATTTTTAGGTTTGGCACGGGGCGCGAAGGAGGCCGGAGACACCTTCCCAGGGAGTACCTTGCCAAGTTCTTCCGATCTACGTACTAGAGAGCAACACAGGGACGCAGGGAGTTTACCCAGGTTCAGGCTGCCCAGAGGCTAAAAGTCCTACTCCTGCATGTCTGGATTGAGTGGTTTATCATGGTGTGGCTTACAAGGTGGTGGCGGGTTGCACTCGGAAGGTTGCGGCTAGAGGTAGGAGACATGCAGATCCAACCTGGAGGAGATCACCTCTCGCCCTAGCCCTAGCTAGTCTTGCATTGCTTTCTCTCTGGTCCAACCTCCCCTCGGCCATGCTTGGGTCCTCCTTTTATATGCTAAGGGGATCCCACAGGAGCATCCAAGGACCGTGGAGCGTTTTCGGCGGGAAAACCCCCCGGTGGTCTTTTAGGGGGCGACGTGGCCTCTTCTCGTCCAAGTATTCCGCCTGGAGGTTTGGTGCGGTCACCCACCTTTTGGAAACAGGGTCGACAGAGGCTGACACCCCCACCGGCCATGACCCCGCTCGGCGCCTTCACTTCCTTGGTGCCCAAGTCTTCGAGGAGCTTCCAGCCTGAGCTGGCAAGCTTATCCTCGCAGCGGTATGGAGGGGAAACCCGGGAGCGAGCCTGGCCTCCTGCCGGGCGTTCGGACTCCGGGTCCTCCGCATTGCCCGCTATGTTCGGGTGNTGCGCCGTGCGTCCGTCGATCCACGGGTCCCTCCAGAAGCGCATCTTGTGACCATTACCGACTCTGCAGTCTACCGCCGTGAGAAACATCTCCTCGGCCTCTTGTGGGATGGAGAAGCTGAGCCCCTGCCACGGCCGCTCTGCATCTGTTAGCTCGAGCCACCTCCATCGAATGCGCAGGGCGAGATACAGAAGACGGAGGTTCTTGACGCCGAGGCCTCCGAGCTGTTTCGGCGTGCACACAGCTTTCCATGCCACTTTGCACTGACCACCTCGTGCCTCCTACGATCCGCCCAGAAGAAATTCCTCAGGATCTTATCGATTCGCACAAAGAACCATGGCGGGAGATCCAGGACAAGCATGGGGTAGATGGCTGTTGCGATGAGCGTAGAGTCCACCAACGCCAGCCTGCCGCTCTTCTGCAGGAGATTCGCCTTCCATGTAGGAACATGTCTCGCCACCTTGTCGATCGCCGGCTGCAGCTGGTTCTTGGTTAAGCGAATTGGCGATAGGGGCAGCCCCAAGTAGGTGATCGGGAATTGCTTCAGGGGGCAGGCAAGCGCGTCCAGGACCGGCTGCAGATCGAGTCCGCCACAGCGGATCGGCGAGACTGAACTCTTGTTCAGATTGCAGCGCAAGCCTGAAGCCACGCCGAAGGCAGTTAACAGTTCCTGCGCGGCCGCCGCCTCGCGCGCGTCAGGCCTGATCAGCAGAACCACATCGTCCGCGAAGAGCGACAACCGGTGCTTCACTCCCCATTCCTCCAACGGCACAAAGATGCCCGCCATCTCTGCAAGCTTGAAGATCGCGTTGAGCACGTCAACCACCATCACAAATTTCATTGGCGAGACAGGGTCGCCTTGGCGCAGCCCCCTCGCATGCCAGAACTGCGGGCTCGCTGCTCCGTTGATGAGCACCTGTGTGTTCGCCGAGGAGACGAGCAGAGCAAAGCGAGCGATCCACCGCGGGCCAAATCCCCTGTGCTGCAGTATTTCCAGGATGAACGGCCAAGCTACAGAGTCGAATGCCTTGGCCACATCCAATTTCAGTAGCAGGGCAGGCACCTTCATCCGATGCAGAGTGCGAACAGACTGCTGCACCATAAAGAAATTGTCCTGAATTGACCTCCCCTTGACGAACGCACTCTGGTTTCTATCCACTAGATCAGGCAGGGAGGAGGCTAATCTGTTCGCCATTGCCTTCGACACGATCTTGGCAAAGCTATGAATCAGACTTACTGGCCTGAAATCGCTGACCTCCACGGCGCCCTCCTTCTTCGGCAGCAGCATGATGTAAGCGCTGTTCAATCTGGCGAAGCCCCTACCATCTGCAGCGTCGAACGCGTTGACTGCACGCATGACAGCATCCTTCACTAGCGGCCAGCATGATTGATAGAATCGCGCCGAGAATCCATCTGGCCCCGGCGCCTTGTCCGGCGGCAGGTGTCGGATTACTTCCCAAATTTCCTCCTCGGAGAACGGCAGCTCAAAAAGGTCCACATCCACCTGAGGTAAGTCCAACGCATGCAAATTGAGCCTGAAATCGCGCTCAATCGGAGTGCCCATCAACTCCGAGAAATGATCCGTCGCAATTTCCCCCATACCTATCGAATCCGTGGCCAATCGATCTCTTTTCCTCAGGCGGAATATGTGATTCCGCCGCTTCCTGATACTAGCGTGAAGATGGAAGAACGCAGAATTCGCATCCCCATCTTGCATCCATAAGATCCGAGATCGCTGCCTTGCCATTGTGCGCTCGAGGGAAGCCAGTCCCAGCACCTTCTTCTTTAGCTGCTCTCTTAGCCAGAACTCGTCGTCATTGAGCTGCCTGTAGTCCATTGCTTGATCTAACCGCAGAATCACCTCATTCGCCATCATCAGTTGCTCCTTGATGTTCCCAATGCGCCTCTGACTCCACCGCGAGAGAGAGTGTGCGGTCTCCCGCAACCTCCTTTCCAGATCGACGAAGGGGTCCGCCGCCTGTTCCTGCGCGAACCAAGCAGAGGCCACTGTCTGCTGATATCCATCGAATTTAGGCCAAAAACTCTGGAAGTAGAATCTGGATTTCCGCTTAAACGAAGCATTAGTTTTTTTTTTTTTTTTGAGAGGGAAAATAACTGTATTCATACGGAAAGGAAAACATCACAACTGATACTAGATCGCGTACAAATACAAGGATACGGAAGACGAAACCAAACAAGCCAGCGAAGAACCACCTTGACGAACACTAGAAACCTCAACCTCGGTCTCGACAGCAACAAGATCCAGCTGCAGATCTTCCCCGCAGGAATGAAGAGGAGAAAGAACGGAGGACTTCCGTTCAGCCGCTGCCGCCATAGCCGTTGATTGCAGAAGTGCCCCTCCCAAAGAAGGGGAGCTCGGATCCAACCGGACCAGTCCAGAGCGAAGGCCGGGACAGTGTCCTAGGCGAAGCACGGCACCACCTCACCAGAGCCAGCAGGAGAAGAACGAAGATGAATCCCGCAAAGCAGAGACCAAGAAGCCACCAAACTTGACCACCTCCCGACAAGCTCGAACAACTTCGCCGGCCAGGACCGTCCACCGAACCAGCCAATCACCGGTCTGGCGCCGCTCCACCTCCCATCCCCCCTCGCCACCACGGCCGGCCAGGGATAGCAGAAGAAGGAGCACCACGACCACCTCACCAAAACGCAGAACATGGCGACGAATCCCCTCCACCCCTCGCCACCACGGCCGGCCGGAGAGAGGAAACACCACCAACCTGCGAACACCACCCATCCTCCAGATCGACGGATCTGGGAGCACCAGCTGCCGGTAACTCGCCGGCTCGCACGAAGCCGAGGGGGGAGAGGAGCACCGGCACCAAAAATCCACGACCACGACGCCGGCTCCACCCCACCAGCGCCGCCGGGATACCTAACCCTAACTACCCTATCTACACCGCACGGACTGAGCACCGGGGTCACCCACACCCGCCGCCGCCGCCGAAGCGACGGACGGAGGGGACGGGGACCCGCGGCCTCGCCGGCGGGGAAGCGGGGGGGTGGGGACGAGCGGCTCCCTTTTCTCCTCTTGGTCGCGAGAGCCCGCGACGTTTCAAACGAAGCATTAGTTGACAGCATGATGGGGCAATGATCCGACATGCTGGATGTCAAGGCTTGGAGCAAGCAGTCGGGGAAGAGCAATTCCCAGTCAACGGAACTGAACCATCTATCCAGCTTCACGAGTGTGGGCGTGCGACGCTCGTTGCTCCATGTGTAACGGCGGCCCAGCAGGTCCTGTTCCTTTAATTCCAGCTCGCTAACAAGCCTCCTAAAACGGCCCATCATCCTCCGATTCAGCCTGGTGTTGTTTTTAGGATTAAGTATAGTTTTCACCCCAAAATGTCACACATTGGACACAATTCACCCTAAACTTAAAATTGGGAGTTTTTAAACCCTCAAATCCACAAAACCGGATAAATCACCCCCTACCACTCAATTTTGGTGGTTTTGGACGAATTTGAGTGGTATTGGGGCAATTTTGGGCTGTTTGGGTGTGCTGACGTGGCTGGCTGACGTGGCCGACTAACTGACGCCGTTAGGTCGTGGTGGGGCCCACCTGTCAGTCGCTCTCAAGCACGGGCCCAGCTCCTACTCCAGTGTGTGTAGCAGGATCTCCGGGCCCAGCTCCTACTCCAGTGGGTGCAGCAGGATCTCGTCCTGGGCGGTGGTCGGAGACAGCATCTGGGTGTCCCACGACGGCGTCGGCCTCTATGCCTTCGACACGACGACCCGCGAGTGGAAGGAGAATCCAGTCCGCTACCTCGAGATCCCGCTCCTCGGCCGCGCCGAGCATGCCCCCGACCGCGACTGCTTGTTTGGCTTCCGCTTCGTGGCCAGTGAGCGGAACCAGTTGCTCTGTGCCTCCGACCTTGAGGGGAAGGGGAAGACGTCGGATACCGTCTGGGAAGAAGAAGCGCCCGAGCAGGAGCACCCCGGCTGGGAGACGGCGTCGGCCTCTATTCCTTCGACACGACGACCCGCGAGTGGAAGGAGAATCCAGTCCGCTACCTCGAGATCCCGCTCCTCGTCGCGCCGAGCATGTCCACGACCGCGACCTCGAGGGGAAGGGGAAGACGTCGGATACCGTCTGGGAAGAAGAAGCGCCCGAGCAGGAGCACCCCGGCTGGGAGCAGGACCTTGAGAGGGCGCCCGGGGACTGGCACTCACACCACCTTGGGAAGAGATTCGCGAGGAAGAGCAGAGAGGAAGAGCTGGGGAAGAAGATAACTCCCACCGCTATGACAGGTGGGCCCATGCGCAAGGACAATGACAGGTTGGCCCAGGCGCAAGGACTAACGGCTCTGGCAAGGACATAACGGCAGCTTCGCCACGTCATCGCCACGTCAGCAGCAAAAAACCACCCAGATTGTCCAAAACCAGTCCAAAACCAGCTTAGGGGGTGATTTATCCGGTTTTGTGGATTTGAGGGTTTGAAAACTCCCAATTTTAAGTTTGGGGTGAATTGTGTCCAATGTGTGACATTTGGGGTGAAATATATACTTAATTCTTGTTTTTATCTTCTGCTTCGAGTATCAGGTTGAAATCCCCAGCCACGGCCCACGGCCCAGGGAAAGCGTTCCGCACAGCCCGCAGCTCATCTAGGAACTCTAACTTTAGGCCCTCTACCGTGGGCCCATACACGATTGTTAGGGCCCACTCCTCGCTGTTAGCAAAGCTGAGCGAGATCGTTACAAAGAATCGATCCACCTGTGTCCGAGAAACTGACACCCTTGACGACTGCCAGGCCACGATGATCCCGCCCGCGGTGTTGTTGGCGGGAAGGAAGGCGAACTGGTCGAATTGTGGACCCAGGACACGCGCAACTGTCCATTGGTCCACCACCGCGAGCTTCGACTCGACGAGACAAGCAATGGAGGCCGCCGCGTCGGCCACCGCGTCTCTAACTACATGACCTCTACTCCGGTCGTTCAGCCCCCGGGGATTCCACACCAAAATATTATCGTTTTCTATATCCATTAGACACTAGGGGATTTGGGGTCCACCAACAACCGAGATCAAACGCTCATGAACAACTCCTCGGGCATGGATGCGTCAAGGAAGAAGAGCTTCGTGAGTGCTTCGATTCGGGAGGGCGGAAGCGGCTCGACGAAGTACTGCGCATATCGTTCCAAGCAGTCCACCGGAGCTTCACCCACAATGTCACAGATGCCAAGCTTAGCCATAAGAATGTTAGAGTATATTTGTGTATATTGTAGTTTCCCCACCTGTTAGGGGGCTTTCTGTATATTTGCCTGTACCTGTACTATATATGTGGCCTTTGGCCCCTGGTAATACAACAAGCTGTCTATTACCCTAACATGGTATCAGAGCCGTAGGGTTTTCTTTTCCTCTCCTCGCAGCCGCAGCCGCCGCTCGCCTCGGCATCTTGCCGCCGCGCCCGGCCGCCGCCGCCTCTGCCCGCCGTCCCCGCGTCCTCACCCAACACTCCTCTGCCCGCCGTCCCCGCGTCCTCACCCTGCATCCCCGCGTTCGCATCCCACCCTGCATCCCCGCGTCCGCATCCCCGCGTCCGCACCGAGCCGCCAGCTCCTCTTCCTGCCGCCCGCCGCACCGCCGGCCGCCGGCCTCGTCCCCGTCCGCCGCCCGGCCTCACTGCCGCCGGCCTCGTCCCCGTCCGCCGCCGGCCTCGTCCCCGTCCGTGCTGCCCGTCCGCCCGCTCGCGCTGTCGCGACCCTGCGATTCCGCCGCCTTCGCCCAGCTCCGCTGCCCGCTCCGGTCTCTTCCTCCGGCCCGGCCGCGGCCCTGCCCGAGCTCCTCTCCGTCCGCCTCTGCACGTCGCGCTGCCGGCCCGCTCCCGATCTGGTTACCCGCGGCTCGGCTCGGCTTCGGCTTCGCCGGCTCGGCTCGGTCCGTCGGCTCGGCTCGGTCCGCTGGCTGGTTCGGTTCTGATTTGTCTGGTTCGTGAGTAAAAAAAAAAAAAGGTACAATGTCTTCCTCGTCGGGCTATGTTGCGATTCCTCGCTGCCCGGTGATTTTTGATGGCGCGAATTACCCTGATTTCGCTGCCTTCATGCGCGTCCACATGCGCGGTCTTCGTCTTTGGGGTGTGCTTTCTGGCGAGGTCTCCTGTCCGCCGCGCCCCGTTGCTCCTCTGGCACCCATTGCGCCGCCGCCTGTTGCCCTTGCTTCCGATGCTACTCAGGAGGCTAAGGATGCAGCCCAGAGTGCTTATGACACTGCTCTAGCTGATTATAAAGGGAAGGTCGAGGAGCATTCTACTGCTGTTGCGACGTATCGGCTGGATCTGTCTGACTTTGCTCAGTGGATAGATGAGGATGCTCGTGCTGCTGCTGTTCTCACTTCCAGTGTTCTGCCTCAGTATGCTGCTGAGTTCATGGGTCTTCCCACTGCTGCTGCTCAGTGGACTTTTCTTCGTCAGCGCTATCAGCCGTCTGGCGATGCTCTTTATCTGTCTTTGGTTTGTCAGGAGCATGATCTTCAGCAGGGCGATTCCACTATTGATGACTTCTACACTCAGAGTGCTGCTATATGGCGTCAGCTTGATTCTCTTCGTACTGCTGTGTGTGGCACCTGTCCCTGCTGTCTGACTGTGCGCGCAGATCTGGAGTTTCAGCGTGTCTATGAGTTCTTGTCGCGGCTCCGCAAGGAGTTTGAGCCGCGCCGTGCCCAGCTGCTTGCCCGTGGTCGTGTTCCGCTCTCTGAGGTACTAGCTGAGCTTCGGGCTGAGGAGACTCGTCTTCGTGGTGCTGGTCTTCTTGAGGTTCCCTCTGTACTTGTTGCTCGTGGTCCTCCTGTTCCGACTGCTCGTGGTCCTTCTGTGCCGCCAGCCTCGTTGCGGTCTCCAGGTCCGCCGATACTGCCTCCTCCTCCGGCCCAGAGTCAGCCTCAGCAGCCCCGTGCGTCTCCTCGTCCTCCCTGCGCCTACTGTAACAGGCCAGGTCATGATATCTCGGGCTGCTGGAAGAGGGATCCCAGCTTACGTCAGCAATTCCTTGCTCGTCGGCAGGCTGGTTCTTCAGGATCTTCTGCTGTTGCCCAGGCTGGATTGTCAGGATCTTCTGCTGTTGCACTGTCTGATCAGGACATTATCCGAGGTCTTCGTAGTCTGCTCGCTGCTACAGGCTCTTCCTCGACGGGTACTGCTGGTTCTGTGACTAGCTCTTCGGGCACCGTGCGACCACCACCTTCTACACAGTCAGGTACGTCATCCCCGTGGTATCTGGATTCTGGAGCCTCTTTTCATATGACTTCTGCGTCTTCTATTCTTTCTACTCTTCGCCCTTTTATTTCTCCTGTCCGTGTTATCACGGCTGATGGTACCTCTCTTCCTGTTTCCAGTCGAGGCACCCTTTCTACTTCCTCTTTCTCTGTTCCTGATGTTTCTCATGTTCCTAGTCTTAAGATGAACCTGTTTTCTGCTAGTCAGCTTACTGATTCTGGTTGTCGCGTCATTCTTGACGCTGATTCTTGTGCTGTTCAGGACCGTCGTACACAGGCCCTGGTTGGAGCTGGCCCTCGCAGCCTTGAGTCCCCGGGGCTATGGGAGTTAGACTGGCTTCGCGTTCCTTCCGCTGACTCTTCATCAGCCAGTCCTTCTGCGGTTGCTGCTTCTGTCACTGGCTCTTTTCAGCAGTGGCATCATCGGCTGGGTCATCTTTGTGGCTCCCGTTTATCGTCATTAGTTCGTCGTGGTCTTCTGGGGTCTGTCTCAGGAGATGTGTCTTTACATTCGTGTCAGGGTTGTAGGTTAGGCAAACAGATTCAGCTTCCCTACCCTACTAGTGCGTCTGTATCTCAGCGACCTTTTGATTTAGTTCATTCAGATGTTTGGGGTCCGGCACCCTTTGCTTCTAAAGGGGGCCATCGATACTATATTTTGTTCATTGATGATTTTTCACGGTACACCTGGTTATTTTTTATGCGCTCTCGCAGTGAGGTGCTTGCTATTTATCAGCGCTTTGTGGCCATGGTTCGTACTCAGTATTCCTCTCCTATTCGTGTGTTTCGTGCTGATTCTGCAGGAGAGTATATCTCCCAGCACCTGCGTGGTGTCCTTGCTGAGCAGGGCACCCTTGCCCAGTTCTCGTGTCCCGGTGCCCATGCTCAAAATGGTGTCGCCGAGCGTAAACATCGTCATATTCTTGAAACTACCCGTGCTATGATGATTGCTTCCTCTCTTCCGCCGCATTTCTGGGCTGAGGCTGTTGCTACGTTGACTTACCTCATTAACATTCAGCCGTCTGCTACCCTTCAAGGTGGCATTCCTCTCGAGCGTCTTTCTGGTACCTCTCCAGACTACTCGGCCCTTCGTTTATTTGGTTGCGCTTGCTATGTTCTTCTTCCTCCTCGCGAACGCACCAAACTGACCGCTCAGTCTGTTGAGTGTGTTTTTCTTGGATACAGTGATGAGCATAAGGGCTACTGCTGTTGGGACCCTGTTGGTCGTCGGATGCGCATCTCCCGTGATGTCACGTTTGATGAGACGCGCTCCTTCTATCCTCGCCACACCTCTGGCACTTACCCGGTGGATGATATCTCTTTTCTCCTTTTTCCTGATTCACCTCCTGCTGTCTCTTCTCCACCTCCTAGTTCTTGTGCGCCTCCTCCATCTTCGGCGCCATCCTCTTCTCCGCCTAGTACTCCTCGTTCTCCGGCTTTGGCTCCTCCTTCTCCTATTCCTTCTTCCTCTTCTTCTGATGAGTCGTCTTCCGCCGATGAGTCTTCCCATTCACAGCCTGTTTGTCAGCGTCGTCCTCCTGACCGTTATTCTCCTAGTAAGTATGGTCTTTCTGTTCTCTCCGAGCCGACTTCTTATCGGGATGCTGAGCGTCATCCTGAATGGCAGCTTGCCATGGCTGAGGAGATCGCCGCGCTTGAGCGTACTGGCACCTGGGATCTTGTTTCTCCCCCTTCTGGTGTTCGTCCTATCACGTGTAAGTGGGTCTATAAAATTAAGACCCGCTCTGATGGATCTCTCGAGCGCTATAAAGCGCGTCTTGTGGCTCGTGGCTTTCAGCAGGAGCACGGCCGTGACTATGACGAGACTTTTGCCCCTGTGGCTCATATGACCACTGTTCGTACTCTTATTGCTGTTGCTTCTGTTCGCCGCTGGTCTGTGTCCCAGCTTGATGTTCAGAATGCTTTTTTTAATGGCGAGTTGAGTGAGGAGGTTTATATGCAGCCTCCTCCTGGGTATTCTGTTCCTGATGGGATGGTTTGTCGTCTTCGACGATCTCTATATGGCCTTAAACAGGCCCCTCGTGCCTGGTTTGAGCGCTTCTCCTCAGTGGTTATCGCCGCAGGCTTCTCTCCCAGTGCTCATGATCCTGCACTGTTTGTCTACACCTCTCCTCGGTGTCGGACCTTGCTGCTTCTCTATGTTGATGACATGCTCATCACCGGTGATGACCCTGAGCACATTGCCTTTGTAAAGGCTCGTCTACGTGAGCAGTTTCTCATGTCTGATCTTGGTCCTCTTCGCTACTTTCTTGGGATTGAGGTTTCTTCTACAGCCGATGGCTTCTTTATCTCACAGGAAAAGTATATTCAGGATCTTCTTTCTCGGGCTGATCTTAGTGATGACCGTACTGTTGAGACTCCTATGGAGCTTAATGTTAAGCTTCGTCCTACTGATGGTGATCCTCTTTCTGATCCCACACGTTATCGTCATCTTGTTGGGAGTCTTGTTTACCTTGTTGTCACTCGCCCGGATATCTCTTATCCTGTTCATATTCTGAGTCAGTTTGTCTCAGCTCCTACCACCGTTCACTATAGTCATCTCCTCCGTGTTCTTCGTTATCTTCGTGGCACGATTACTCGTCGTCTTTTCTTCCTTAGTTCCAGCTCTCTCCAGCTCCAGTGTTACTCGGATGCTACGTGGGCGAGTGATCCTACGGATCGTCGTTCCCTTTCTGCTTACTGTGTGTTTCTTGGTGGTTCGCTTGTTGCTTGGAAGACGAAGAAACAGGTAGCGGTTTCCCGTTCGAGTGTTGAGGCTGAGCTGCGGGCTATGGCTTCGTTGATTGCTGAGGTGACCTGGTTACGGTGGTTGCTTGCAGATTTTGGGGTCTCTGTTACGACACCCACTCCTCTTTTGTGTGACAGTACAGGTGCTATCAGTATTGCACGTGATCCGGTCAAGCATGAGCTGACCAAGCATATTGGTGTTGATGCTTTTTATACACGTGCTCAGGTACAGGATCAGGTTGTTGCGCTTCATTATGTGCCTTCAGATTTGCAGTTGGCGGATTTTTTTACAAAGTCACAGACCCGAGCGCAGCATGACTTTTTACTCTCCAAACTCAGTGTTGTGGATCCACCATGAGTTTGAGGAGGGGTGTTAGAGTATATTTGTGTATATTGTAGTTTCCCCACCTGTTAGGGGGCTTTCTGTATATTTGCCTGTACCTGTACTATATATGTGGCCTTTGACCCCTGGTAATACAACAAGCTGTCTATTACCCTAACAAAGAACACGCTGAGCGCGCTTGATGCGATTTCTCCGCGAGGCGAACGCTGCGCCTTTTGTCTACCTCTGGGACGAACAGCTTGCGGCGGCGGTTCTTCTGCTGGACATTAGGCATGGGGAGCAGCGGAGCCGTGATGTGCTGTCTGATCTGCACCAGTACCTCCTGCAGCGGAGCCACAGCAGGCTGGGTAGCCACTGGGGTTCGGAAACCCGCCGCCGGCGAGGACACAGCAGCTCCCCCCTGTGTGGCCATCCCAATAGGTGCCAGCTCGGCAGCAGCCACCAAAGGCCCCACGCCAACTTGGACACCTTCCTCTACCTCGGCCAGAAGGATCTGCAGTCCCCGGCCGCTCTCGAAAAGTGAGCCCTTGTGTGCCGAGCTATGTCGTGGCCTTGGCGCCCGGAGAGACGATCCCGACGCTCCACCCATCCGACAAAAGATGCTTTGCATCGATCCCGGGGTGGGCCTGCGTGTTGGCTGCGTTGAACCACCTCGGATGCTTCCAGCGACCGAGTCCGTCTCATGTCCAGCACGCAAAGGACAGAGGGCGGCGAGATCACCAGAGGGCAGCTTTTCACGTTGCCGCCAGAGCGAGCCGTTGGCATCGGGGAGGAGAGCTCGACACGAACCCACTTCTTTGCGGAAAGTGCCTGTGGGCTGCGGCGACCAGCTGGTTCTGGCGCTACCGCCAAGAGTGCATTGCGCGCGGGCCCCACTGCCGTTCGATCGCAAAGGTTAAGAGCAGGTCCAGTAGAGATCTCAAACCCTCAAACCCTTAAAGCAGTTTTAAGGGTTGAGAAGTGTCAGTTTTTGGCACTTTTAAGGATTGAAAAACAGGGGCAAAGACTAGAACCCTCAAACCCAACCCTCTTAAAAGGGTTGGGTTTGAGGGTTCTAGTCTTTGCCTCAACCCCAACCTTTAAATCTATCATTTGACATCTCACAATTTATGACTACAAGAACACAATCAACCTCCAAACAAACTACCAAATAACAATCATTGATGCATGGTTTAATAGTTTACATCATAAAATCATCATCTTCCCCCTCTCATCGGCACCATCACCAAAAAGTTGCACCTCGACGCCATCTCCTAGACCACATGCGGGCTCCATCAAGCATCTCCATAGGCGCCGGTGGAGTCGTCCACACCGCCATCGCCACAACTACTCATCGGAGTGTCACCTCGAAAAGTAGAGGACGCACCACGGAACATCCTCTTCCTCTCCGCGATGTCCTCCTTATAGTTCTTCCACCATTGTAATTGGTCTTCATCCATGTCCTTCTTGGACATCATCATGTGCTCCTTCTCTTCCACCATGAGTTCTTTCCATACCTTTGCCTCTTCGAGCTTGATCATCCTCTCCTCCAAGTCGGCCTTGCGCTTTGCTTCTTCACGCTTTGCTTCAATTTGTGCAAGCTTGACCTCTTTCTTCTTCTCGGTGATAAGAAGCTTTGTCTCCAATGTCTTCGTTGTCAATTCCTCTCTTGCCTTCATCATGTGCTCCATCTTCTCCCTTAGGCTTGACGCCTCTCCTTCCATCTTCACCCTTAGCTTGGCCTTCTTGGTTCCCTCGGGCTTGCCCAAGTTCCTCTCCTCCTCATCTTCACTATCATCCATCCTAAGCATTGCCGACTTCTTGGGTGCGGTCTCTTGATCCCTCAACTTCCACTTGTCAAAGGTTTGAAGAATTGCATAGTACACACACATAATCAAAATAGTGAAGAGATATGTACTCACATAGTCACTCTCCACGGTTCCACTAGGTGGTGCATCCCTCACTTGGTCCATGGCCGCACTCCAACGAGCACAAGCGGGCTTCATCAACTCCCACCGGCCTTGAAGCGACCGGTAAGTGCGAGAGATGAACCCACTATTCTTCGGCTTGATCCTACAATAGTTGTCCTCGATCCTTTGCCAATACCGTTTACCGGTTTGATCGGTGCCGGTGCTTGCATCCATCCCCACAGCTGCCCAAGCACGAACCAAGAGGATATCTTCCGCCTCGGTGTAGTTTGTCGACCGCACGTGTGGGCGGGAAGCGGCGGTGAATGCCTCCTCCCCTATCTCGTCCACCTCCTCCTCGTCATCCCCTTCATCCTCCTCATCTTCCTCTAAGTCGTCACCAACCCTAAAGGGTTCTAGAGGCGGAGCCCCGAGGTCCACCTCCGCGTCTTGGAGGAGGTCCATGAACGAGGACAAGGTTGCCATTTCCTCGAACACCTCGTGCGCGGAGGGAGGAGGTTCGGCGACGGCGGCGGGCGGGGCCGCGAGAGGGGCCGCGGGCTTCTTCCGCGGCTTCTTCACGGCCGGGGACGAGCCGGCCACCTTCGAGGAAGCCCCCCACGGCCCATGGGAGGGCGCCTTCGGCCGGCTCTTCGGGGCGGGGGCGGGTGTGGGCGCCGGGGCGGGCGCGGCGGCCGGGGCGGGCGCCGGGGAGGCGGGAGGAGGTGCCGCGAGGCCGGGCCGCCGCCGCTTGGCCCCGACGTGGGTCGCCGCCACCACGTCGGCCACGGTCGGCTGGCGGGCGGGTGCGGGGGCGGCGGCGGGGGCGGGGGCGGGGGCCGAGGCGGGCGGGGCGGGCGCGGCGGCCGGCGCGGCGGCGGGTGGGGGCGCGGCGGTGGCGGAGGACGCCTCCATGGCCGGCGGCGGGCGAGGCGGGTGCGGGGGCGGCGCGGTGGGAGGCGGGCGGGAGGAGGCGGGACGGAAGTTTCCCTCCCACGCGTGGAAGGATGTGGAGTGCGGGTTGGGAGGAGTTTTTCCTCCCAACCCTCACTTCTACAGGTTGGAAACAAGTTTAAGGGTTGGACCTCTAAATTTTTTCACAGGTTTGAGGGTTTAGGGGTTCTAGTCTACGGGTTTTTTTCGCCGAAAACTGTAAAAAAAGCAGTTATTTTTAGAGGTTTGAGGGTTTGAGGGCTCTACTAGACATGCTCTAACCAAATCCAGTGCAACCGATTCCAATCGATTGCACCTAAAACACGTGACATGTCACTTCTCCGTCGATTTAAGGTAGGACCACATATGAATCGAGTGGGTAGCCAAAATATAATCAGAAAAAGGAATACACTCTCGATTTGTTATTGGATCGAATTAAGGCACAAACTCAACCACGAATTCAAAATTTATTTTTCATATCAATTCATTTCGACCAATTCTGGAACATATTCGTGATATTAGTTGGAAGTGATACATTAAAAGTCATACAAACGATATGCCATATAAGTCTTTCATCTTTGCGACAAAAACATTTCTTGTTTCGCTGTCAATTTCCATTGACCGAGTTATCCTTTGTTTATAAGACTTTTTTAATTGGTGAAGGAACCACATGAAAAATATTTATCTTCAGTAGTATTTTTAGCTTCCAAATATATTTAAGTAGTAATCGAGTGTAACTGTTCATGATACATAAATGTCACCATTTTATTCAATAAATGGAATATATTAATATCAGGAATGATGTAGCCCCACATGTGGACAACACCATGGACACCATGCCAAATGGCCCAATGACAAGATCAAGAGTCAAGGCTCTTCATGAAAAGGTGACCTCGCTCCTCTCGATGTGTGATCTCGACCTTCCTTTGAATGGCTTGCTACTTCATGCCGGTACCTTATGCATACTCAGGATCCACCCGGATGATGACCCACAATGGAGTCAAGGAGATGACCAAGAGAAGGTCCAAGATGATGGAGAAGATAGATAAGAGGAGATCCAAGAAGATGGACAAGAAGAGGAGGGAAGATGCGAAGACAGGGTGGCCGGCCTCCCAGCCGGCCTAGGCCGGCCCCAAGGCCGGGCCCCAACCCGAGGCGACCGGCCTCCCAACCGGCCCAGGCCGGCCTCCAGGCCGGGCACCCACCAGAAGCCACCGGCCTCCATACCGGCCCAGGCCGGCCCCCAGGCCGGGCCACACCCCGATGCCGCCGGTCCCCGCGCCGGCCTCCCAGCCGGCCTCCAGGCCGGCCTAGGCCGGCCCCCAGGCCGGTCACCCACCTGAGCCGGCCGGCCTCCAGGCCGGCCTAGGCCGGCCCCCAGGCCGGTCACCCACCCGAGACCGCCGGCCTCCAGGCCGGCCCAGGCCGGTTCCCCACCTTTCCTGCCCCGTTTTGTAATAGACTATAAATAGCTTTCCACTTTCCCCATTTCGAGGTTAGACTGAATCTGAGACTTGTGTGAGCTATGCTCCTCCTCCCTCGTAGATAGGGCGCCTCGTTGAGGTAGATCTTGTTGTTGCTACTCTTTCACTGCGGTGTCTCTAGTAGTGCAAACCAATCTTTCACTGCGGTGATTCTATTGGATCGGTGGACCGGCCGGTAAGAGCAATCGGTTTCAACAAGAGTAAGTTTGGCTTTGATTCTTCGATCCAAAGGCTACCTTTTTGAGGGTTTGTTGTTGGGTGGAGTTCTTAGCAGGATTTGCTAGTTATCCTTGTGTTTTGCCCACGAATCTCCCTCGTTCCCCCTCATGTTCTTCATGTTCATCCCCGTTTCCCCCCTCCAATCCGTGAAGATCGGGCCTAGCCTTACAACATTTGGTATCAAGAGCAAGGGTTTCCACGGATTTGGAGCGTGTTTCCACCTTTTATTAGCCATTTCTCCACCAAAATTTTTCTTTCCCATACCAATTTCGAAAATTAAAAAAAAATATAGCCCATATGGATTTCGTTCGATCTTTCGATTTGGTGAGCGATTTGTGGTTTTGATCCATGGATCTCGTGCTTAAGACCTTTTCCCCACTTTCCGTTGGTGTTTTCCGGAGGCCTTTTCCGCTCCAAACCCAAGCGTGCCGCGCATTTCGTCGCCGGCGGTACTACCGTCCGAACGGCCGTTACTACCGCCCGCAATCAGTCTTACCGCCCGTTCGGCCGGTGCTACCGCCGCACGACTATTCACCGACTTCATCTTCGTGTCGCTTTATCGCTACCTCGACGACATCAAAGGTATAGCTTCCGACACATCCCTTTCCATTTCGCGAAACTTTTTCCTAGGAGCTAGCTCTTCATAGTGTGAGCATTGCACTTGTGTGACACCAAGTAACCATATCATAATCTTGTGAGCATCTAGTTGTAGCAGACTCGGCTCGGGCAAAAGCATAAAAGCAAAAGAGAAATAGAAAAGATTCAAAAAAAAAAAGAGGAAGCCGAGCCGTGATCCTAGCCATACTCAATGTGGGGACCCCGGACTAGTTGTCCGAAATACCCTTGTGCCTACATCAGCGATCCCATGATCAGTGTGTCGCTGAGCACAATCAAACTGGTAATCAAAGAACATCCATAAATACCGAAGGAATATACTTACTCGATTGAAGTCATAATCTTCAATAGGTACTTGCAGCGGAAATCACCATACAGCGTGGAGCCCAAGTCATTCGCCTTAACCCTACAGGCAACTGACTGGGAAGCGCCCTAGTTCGCATTGACGTCAGTTCCGTCTCCTTCTTCAAGCTGCTCTTCTTTAAAATCTGGCTAAGACAATAGCCAGGGACGAAACCATTATGAGTACAATGGGAATTGTACTCGCAAACTACCCCGAAAGAGCATGCACTACCCTTTTCTCTTTTTTTTTCTTCTATTTTCTTGTTTATATAGCCAGGGACGAAACCATTATGAGTACAATGGGAATTGTACTCGCAAACTACCCCCGAAAGAGCATGCACTACCCTTTTCTCTTTTTTTTTTTATAGTTTGAGTAAAACTTTGTTTGCTTTGAAAACTCTAATCTTTATTGAAAAGAGAATGATAGACTTTTGTTCAATAAAACTTTGTCTGAAAACTCTATAACTTTGGTTGAAGTAAAATAAGAGAAGTTTTATAACTTTTCATAAACCTTGTATATTTTTCAAAATATCTATAGCCTTTGTTAAAGAAAACGAAAAGAAGGCTTTAGATTCTTTCTTTTTTTTTTTCCATAAAACTGTCTTTGTAAGGAGTTTTCTTTTAAAACATTTTTCCCGAAAATAGCTGTTTGTTAAAATAAGAAGTCCCTTTTTAAAAACGTTTTTCCTGGAAAATCACCATTTTGTTTATTTACCCAAAACTCCTCCTTTTTCCCGACCATGTCTCATCATGGTCCAATTATTTCCAACAACTCATACCAGCACAATGGCATAGTTGCATAAAACATCCTTCACATCATTTTCTCTTTCAAATCTCAAACATTTTTCCAAAACTTGCACATCTTTGCAAAACTTTGCACATAGGTCTAGTACAGCCTCCCAACTGTCCATATCCGAGGACTCGGCTATTCGAATAGTTTTTACCCTCTGCAGAGGTAGCACGCTTTTCCCACACCCATCCGGTAGCTCACCGTGTCTGCCACGTCCCGCCATACAAGGTGTATGCGAAGTTGAGCCACCGGCCATAGCCTTTCCTTTGCTCATGCTAGTATAGGACCCTACCCTTACGAATTTCACCATTCCTTCAACACCTAGTACAGGATCCCCCGTCGAGGAACCTAGATGTAAGGACTCGCAGTTTTGCCCGGCGAGCACGAAGCCCTTCAATCCCGCACAAGCCAACATATTGCCGGGACCCAGGTCAGGGGTTAGAGTTGTTATGCTCATCCCCTCACGCATAACGGAGTCGTCTCCGTCGATGAGGTATCCAGTACTAACACGAGCAAATTATATGACTACGCCCGTTCCCATATTTGGGTAGATGTGGTCGCACAGGTTATCGGCTGGTCGTCATGGTACTAAGACACAATGTGCATTTTCCATAAACAACACCATTTATCACTTCTCCACTTCCATACCGACCATTCGGCATGTCAATCAAGTATGTACTTTAAAAAGGAGTTTGGAATAAACCATATTTTTTTCCCATACTATAGTTTGAAAAGGAATTTTTCCACCCAATACTTCCATATAGGGTGTCAAAGTAATATACTTGTATTTTTGGAAAAGGGTTTTCAAAATCATAGCTTTGGTGGCAAAACCACTTAAGTCATTTATGCTCTTTATGGGTAAAACATGTAAATCAAAATAGACGTATATAAATGCAAGCTCAGTGAAGTAGCTTGCCTGTTTTCAGCATAATGTCCCTGGACTTCTCCTCATTGATCAAATAAATAAACTCTGATTCTTCTCCAATGAATCCTTTCCAATATCGTCCAGGTAGCGTTTATATCTAGCGTCGCAAACAGGAAAGAACACAATCAACACACAGTAGAGCACTCCACAACAATCATCAAACAATTACTAACAAACAACAATCACGATGGAAAACCATTAGCTAACAAACAAGTTTGGCAGTCACCTCACTACTCATGTTTATAATAATATGGTTAAAGTTGTGATTAAGCATCTTTATTTAAACAGGAAATACTTCAGACAAAAGTTAATCCACCAATTACTTTCTTTAATTCTAAATATCTTACCAAGCTATGGTAGAGATATTGCTAGATACTCATGCTAGTACTCAACTTAAGACAACCAAATTTAATAAGCAAGACAAACATCTCTTTCACACAAATTAATTTAACATCAAATAAACAAGCAATACATGCCATTACTAAACTACTCAATCAAGCATCACAACCAATCTCAAACATCACACATAGCTACTGCACTCACAAAGCAACACAATTTGATTTCGATTTAATTGAATTAACCATTATTTAATTGTGTCACAATTATGGCAGAAATTAGGGTTTTGTGTTTAATTGCATAACTTGAGTTCTGTTGATCATAAAAATGTGAACTAAAATTCTACAGAAAGCTATTGAAGTTTAGAAGACAACCCAATTGGATTTAATTCAATTAAGGTTGTTAAACTCCCTATATAAATGTTTTTATCCAGAAGGTTAGTTTTCTTGTTTTTGCTACAACTCAAGTTAATTGTATTCAAAATTAAATCCTTTTAGGGGTAACTAGTATTGCTTAAATGTGAGCTAACAAAATTGGTTTGACCTCATTTGGATTAGTAGAGCATCAGAAACAAACAAGTTTAGGTTTTATACCTTCTGTGGCATTTTGGATATCATTATTTATTTATTAATCTAAATGGGGTGAAACCACTTTAGTGAGTTAGATAATTTCATAAGCTTTCCAGAACATTTTCACTTGCTATTTTTAGATTCCTAGATCTCAAGATATTGAATTTCAAAGTCTAACCAAATTTCTGACAGAAGTTTTTATCATTTTAAGTGTTAACAACTAGCTGATTTGATAATTTCATTCTGACTTGACCACAACATCAAATGGATTCAAACCAGTGGCATTGGGTTCACTAGTTAATATACTTTTAATAACATTTTAGTTTGATAATTTTGGTCAAACCAATCTCTGGGAAGCATCTCCCAAAGTTGGTACCAAAATAACTTTTCTGTGTTTTTCAGTTAAAACTAACACATTTGTCATTTTGTTTCTAATGGAAAGCTTGTCCAACAAGGATCATGGCCTGCTTCTATGTGAAGATGGCATGTTATACTAGCTACAAGATTTTAGTTTGCTATTTTTAGGCCTCTGGTTCAATAGAACTTGTATGGGAAATGGCTATCCCTGTTATTTCATGTGGCTGAAATATTGTATAGCCAATTTCCTCAGATTATATCTTCTGTATAAAATTTATTTTCAGGTCACACCACTTGGTCATGTTAGTACTCTAACAATACTAACATCACATGCCAATGCTAACATCTAAATAAATCTAGAATAATTACTATGATCAGATCAAAATCCTAAGCAGTAATCTGTTTTCAGAAGTTTCTGAAAACAGACAGAACATAGCTACTTTGCCTCATGTTTCCATCAAGCTAGACTAATTATTTTGGAAATCTAAAAGTTGCATATGAATCTATGTAACTTGTTCTTTCTAACCATGCAAAGATCTAAAATTTGGTGGGGCAGATTTCTCACAAAATGCATGCAAAGGTGGCTACTCTAAACTGGTTCCAGCACTTAGCAGATTTTCCAGAAATCGAATCTGGGCGGGAAACAACTGTGGCCGTTGATCAACAGATCGACGGCTCACAGCCGTCTTCTCCAGCCCGACGGGCAAGGAACAGGGAGAGGGAGAGAGGGCCAGGGGAGGCACCTGCCGGCGGCGAGGGACTCCGGGGCGGCTTGGGGTTGAGGGAGGGTGCTCGGGGAGGCTCCTAGGTGGCGGTGGCGTCGCCGGAGACGCACCACGGCGGCGGCACGACGTGGTGGCCGAGCTGCTCGAAGTTGAGCTCCGGCTGCTCCTCTGCTGCTCCTGGGTGGAAGGGGGAGGTAGAGTGGTGGTGTGGTGAGTGGAGTGGCCAAGGGGTGCCTTTTATAGGCGGGGAAGCTTGGAGGCGAGAGGATGGTGAGGGAGGGGTCCGGGCGGCCATGTCTTGCCACGGGTGGCACGGGTGCGTGCGGGGCGGCGTCGTGCGGGCTTGGGGAGGCACGGACCGTGTCGGGGGCGTGCAAGGGGTGGAGTGGCGCACGCTGGGGTGGTCGGGCGGCTCGCGCGCGTGCTGGTCGGGCGGGGTGGTTGCCGGGCATGCGTGCATGCAGGGTGTTCGACCGTGGGTCTGGCCGGCAGAGCACCGGCAAATGCGGGCAGGGTGAGGGGCCTGGTGCCATGGGGTTGGCATGGGGAGCATCAGGGTGGCACGGGCAAGCTCCTAGACATGGTGGGGTGCTGCTTTGCTGCCGGTTTGGGACAAGTTGGCATGGTGGTGGCATGCTCATGCCATTGCTAGTTCTAGCTAGGGTTTAGGGTAAGGGAAGGCTAGGGTGTTGTCCAGGGATGCAGGGGAGTGCTGGGTGTGTGCTGGACATGAGGGAGACAAGGTTAGGGCAAGAATTAGGTTGCCATTGAATATAGGTTAGGGGCACCATTTTGCACTATTTGCAACTATTAGGCACTTTAATGCTAAAGAAAAATATGAGGTGGAAGTGTGCAAAATGCTGTTGTGATAGGCATTGGTGATGGTGTTCAAATTTGTTTAAGTGGTTACCAAAAATGGAGATCCCATTTTGGGTAAAAGAAATTGTGGGAATGAAATAATTCTTATTATTTTAGGTGACCTTTTTATTATAGGTCTTATTATTTCATGTGACACTTAATTTCTTCTTATTCTTATTTAGCAACCAAACACACAACAATGAATAAATCACAAGCAATATTCACATCACAATCAAGACCACACAATTCAAACAACATGAATTAATCTCACCACCAATTCCATAATTCACAATACTATCTAAAAAAAAGATCACACTCAATTATGACAAGATGAGGTTTAAGAAATATCTCAACTCATAATTTTAATTGTTTTCAAAAAGGTTTGAGAAAGGAAATATGTGGGATTACATATTTCCCACTAGTGTTATTTTCAAATGGAGTGGAAAAATAGAGTTTATAAAATGGGAGTTGCATATACATGCAAAATATCAGGGTTGGCAATAGATAGGAGATAACATATAGATCTCCATATTTTTGGGAACACATAATTTTGGAAATACTTTTACTTTCTCAAATAAAGGGTATTTTAGTTGCAGCTGAAATCAAACATCATTGAAATAAACTTTGGCCAAAATAAGATTGGAAAAGATATATGGAATTTACTATTGTCATAACATGATCACCAAAGTTTAATATGTTTTTATCTTGGTTGGATTCTTGGGTTGATATTTACCAGTCAAGCAAGCATAAACAACAAGTCACACAAAATCAAACAGAACAATATAAAGAAAAACACAACCAATAATGAAGTATTTCAAAAAGTTTTTGTTGGTTCTGAATTTTGGGTCTTGTTAATTCTTATTATAAATTTGGGATGTTACACTCAAGCTCCAATAACCAATAGAGAAATGGGCACACTTGTGCAAATCGGGTGCTCTTTCACATACACTTGAGCTAGTTGTCCTTCGAGAGGTGGTGCGGCACGAGCATAGTCTTCGTTAGGTCCAAGTTGCTCCTCCCTATAGTCGCACCATCCAAGTTTGTCTCCACATGTGAGTTTCCTTTGTTTCTCGGATTGTGTGGTTAGTCTCTTTTGTTTCGTGATCTTTGTGGTTATCCTCCACTTGTTGCAATAGTCTTTTCGTTGGTTTCGTTTCGATTTCTTGCCACTTTACCATACCTAAGCTCCTCATAAGTGTGTGTGTGAGTCGCTTTTGGATCACTAATCAACCAACTCTTACTCTTGTGACACTTTTGTCTTGGAAGGCAGGCCCATTGGTCCAATACTATCAACCAAGGTAAGAGCGGTTATTAGCCACCACATATTCCACATATCACTTGTGTTTGCTTATCATGGCTAGGGAAGAACAAGACGCCGACTTCGGCAAACAAGCGGAGTCCCTTAGGAGGTACATCGACGACAACTTACGTCGCTATGAGGAGCGCCATCAAGCCGCTCAACATGAAAATAATGAGCGCTTCGCTCAAATCCAAGATTCTATGAGCAAGCTACTCGAGCGTGATCATAGTCGCTCTTCAAAGCTCTCGCCACTCCACCGCAAGAAGCCACGCACGGAGTGAGAATGATCAAGGGCATCGCCATCGCCAAGAGCGCCATCGCCAAGAAATGCCTGAGCAACAAGCGAACATGGATCCTCAACAACACCAAGACCAACATCGTCAAGAAGAGCCGCACCCCCAAGCGATCGTACACCATCACCAACATCAAGATCGCCATCGACAAGAAATTCCAATTCCAAATGTTAACTTGGATCCCCCACACCGCCATGAGGACAATCGACATCATCGTCATGATCTTCCTCCACATCGAGCCCGCCGAGTGCCATTGGCCGACAATCATGTTGATATTGAAGATGACGAGGATTATGTTCCACACCACCACCCAAGGCATCGTCACCGAGACCGCCATCGCCACCATGATGATGATGATGAGGATGATCACAAGAACCGCTTCAATCCTCCCAAGCTCGTCATTCCTAAGTTCCATGGCACCAACGACCCAGAGGACTACATGGCATGGGAATCCAAGGTCTCCAAGCTATTTCGAGTTTACAAGGTGCCGCAAGACAAACGAGTTGACCTCGCATCCCTCGAGTTCGAAGGCTATGCGCAACTATGGTGGGAACAACTCCAAGCATCCTTTGAAGACCCAATCGACACATGGAATGACATGAAGAAAGAAATGCACAATCGCTTTGTACCACATCATTATGCACGAGATTTGTACAAGAAGCTACAAGAACTCAAGCAAGGTCTCAAGTCGGTCGACGAGTACTACAAGGAGATGGAGTCCACTCTCTCCCGTGCACACATTGTAGAGTCCGAGGAACAATCAATGGCACGCTTCTTGAACGGCCTCACGTACCCCATCAAGAAGATAGTGGAATTCCAACCTTATGAGAACCTTGTTGAGCTAGTTCATCAAGCCATGAAGGCCGAGCGCCAAGTCGCCGAAGAACTCAAGTATGTCAAGGCCAAGTCCTTCTTCACCACTAGAGCTTCTTCATCAACACAACCCATCACTCAAGTCCAAGCTCAAGGCAATATCAAGAGTCCTACACCGCAAACAACTACAACCTCCAAGAAGACGTCGCCCTCACCCCAAGCCACCAAGTCATATATCACTTGCTACAAGTGTGGAGGTCAAGGGCACAAGTCATTTGAGTGCACCAACAAGAAGGTGATGATCGTCAATGAAAATGGAGATTATGAGTCTATGAGTGAAGATGAGTACCACGCATTGAACAAGGTGGCCACGATGCAAAGCTTGGATGACGACGATGACTACATCTATTGTGATGGTGACCCCAACCCCACTCTAGTTGTCACTCGAGTCTTGACTACAATCAACCAAGGTGATGACGCTCAAAGGTGCAACTTGTTCCAAACCAAGGCCGGCATCAACGGCAAATCAATCAAGGTAATCATTGATGGTGGGAGTTGTCACAACTTGGCAAGCAAGGAGCTATGTGAGAAACTCAACTTGACGTACAAGAAGCACCCCAATCCTTACCATGTGCAATGGCTTAGTGACTCCGGCACCGTGAAGATCCAACACACGGTTCAAGTATCCTTCAAGATTGGCTCTTACGAGGACACGGTGGATTGTGATGTGGTACCCATGTCGGTTTGCCACTTACTTCTTGGCCGCCCTTGGCAATTTGACAAGGCCGCTACTCATGATGGGCGCACCAACTACTATAGCTTCAAATGGAACAATAAGATCCTAGTGCTCCGCCCAATGACTCCGAGCCAAATCATCGCCGACAATGCCAAGACAATTGTACGAGCGCAAGATAAACAATCCTCTAGTGAGTTGAGTGGTGAGAGAGCGAACCACATTCACGTGAGTGAGAGCCACAAGCCAAATGTGAGTGAGAAAGGGAAAAGAGTGAGTCCCGGCGTAGTCTTGTTAGCCACCAAAAGTGAGATGAGGGAAGTGAGAGCAAACCCATCCACTTTCCACTTCGTGCTCTTATGCAAAGGAGATGGCAAAGACACTAATGACTTAACCCAAGTTCCTCCGTCTATGTTGTCTATCTTGCAGGAATTCAAAGATGTCTTTCCGGATGAGCTACCTCAAGGACTTCCTCCCCTACGTGGCATCGAACATCGCATCGATCTCATTCCCGGCGCCCCTCTACCCAATAGAGCGCCATACCGCACCAACCCCGAGGAGACAAAGGAGATCGAGCGCCAAATTCAAGAACTCCTCGCCAAGGGACATGTTCGTGAAAGCTTGAGTCCGTGCGCCGTTCCGGTCATCCTCGTCCCCAAGCAAGACGACACACTGCGAATGTGCATGGATTGCCGTCCCATCAACAATATCACGGTGAGGTATCGACATCCTATCCCACGACTTGATGACATGCTAGATGAGCTTAGTGGTGCCACTATCTTCTCCAAAATTGATTTGAAAAGTGGCTATCACCAAATCCGTATGCATGAAGGAGATGAATGGAAAACCACATTTAAAACAAAACTTGGTCTTTATGAGTGGCTTGTCATGCCCTTTGGTCTTTCAAATGCTCCTTCAACATTTATGCGTCTTATGAATCACGTCTTGCGCACTTTCATTGGCAAGTTTGTGGTGGTCTACTTTGATGATATCCTTGTGTATAGCAAATCCTTGCATGAACATGTCGACCATGTGAAGCAAGTTTTGTTGGCCCTTCGTAATGCTTCCCTCTTTGCCAACCTCAAGAAATGCACCTTTTGCACCGACAAGCTTGTGTTTTTGGGTTATGTAAGTGTTTTTGGGTTATGTAGTTTCTTCAAAAGGAATTGAAGTTGACACTTCTAAGATTGAGGCAATCACAAATTGGCCACCGCCAACTAACCTTGCTCAACTTCGTAGCGCTCTTGGTTTGTTTGGGTTTTATCGTCGCTTTGTGAAAGATTTTAGCACAATTGCTTGCCCCTTGAATGAGCTTACCAAAAAGAATGTACCCTTCATTTGGGGCAATGCTCAAGAATCGGCTTTCAATGAACTCAAGAAGAGATTGACCGAAGCTCCTTTACTTGCTTTGCCGGATTTCTCCAAAACTTTCGAACTTGAGTGTGACGCTAGTAGCCTTGGCATCGGTGGCGTCCTCATGCAATGTGGCCATCCCGTTGCCTATTATAGCGAAAAACTTGATGGTGCTCGCCTAAACTACCCAATCTACGATAAGGAACTCTATGCCTTAGTACGTGTTTTGGAAGTGTGGCAACACTACCTTTGGCCCAAAGAGTTTGTTATCCATTCCGATCATGAATCTTTGAAATATTTGAAAACCCAAGCCAATTTGAACAAAAGGCATGCCAAATGGGTTGAATTCATCGAGTCTTTTCCCTATGTGGTGAAGTACAAAAAAGGCAAGGACAATATCGTTGCGGATGCTCTTTCCCGCAAGATGATCTTACTCACCCAACTTGAAATCAATGTTTTAGGTCTTGATGACCTTAAAGAACTCTATGCTTCCCGCAAGATGATCTTACTCACCCAAATCGGTCGTAACGCGCACGCCTACGTCGACGATGTCGTCATTAAGACCAAGGAGAAGCACACCCTCCTCGCCGAACTCAAAGAAACCTTCGACAACCTGCGCCGCTTCCAGATGAAGCTCAACCCAGAGAAGTGTGTGTTCGGTGTTCCAGCCGGACAGCTACTCGGCTACCTCGTGTCGGCACGAGGGATCGAGGCCAACCCGGAGAAAATCGCCGCCATCGACAACATGCGCCAACCGAGAAGCGTCAAGGACATCCAAAAGTTCACCGGTTGCCTGGCATCGCTTAGCCGCTTCATCAGCCGGCTCGGCGAGAAGGCTCTCCCACTCTACCATTTGCTGAAGAAGATTGACAAGTTCGTCTGGAGCGACGCGGCAGACGCCGCCTTCAAGGAACTCAAGCGTGCGATGGCCACCGCCCCGGTCTTAGCACCTCCGACTCCAAAGGAGTCCATGCTCATGTATATCGCAGCCTCCAACCGAGTCGTCAGCGTCGTCCTGGTGGTTGAACGAGATGAAGCCGGCAAGCAGCGGCCGGTTCAGCGGCCAGTCTATTACCTCAGCGAGGTGCTCTCTCAGTCGAAACAGAATTACCCACACTACCAGAAGCTCATATACGGCGTGTACATGGCCACGAAGAAACTGAAGCACTACTTTCAAGAGAATCCGATCAAAGTGATAAGCGACGCACCGCTTGCCGAGATCATAGGCAACAAGGATGCAACCGGCATAGTCGCAAAATGGGCGATCAACCTGACGGCGCACGGAGTCGAATACGACAAGAGAACGGCGATCAAGTCACAAGAGCTGGCTGACTTTCTAGCCGACTGGACGGAGACGGACCACACTCCACCGCCACCCGACTCCGGCGAGTATTAGCTCATGCACTTCGATGGTTCCAAAAGATACTGGGGACTCGGCGCCGGAGTCATCCTCACCTCACCTAAGGGGGGCCGACTCGAATATGTGCTACAAATCCACTTCACGGCGTCCAACAATGTAGCTGAATATGAAGCTCTCGCACACGGCCTCAAACTCGCCAAGGCCATGAACATCAAGCGAATCCTCTGCTACGGCGACTCCGACTTGGTGGTACAGCAGACCACCGGTCATTGGGACGCCAAGGACCCCAACATGGCCGCCTACCGCTTCTTCGTCCAGCAGCTCGCGGGATGCTTCGACGGATGTGAATTTCACCACATAAACCGCTCCAACAACGACGCAACTGACACTTTGGTGAACATCGGTTCTCTTCGCGAGGAAATCCCACCCAGTGTCGCCCTCGAGAAGTTATACAAGCCATCCATCACGCCGTGTCCCGGCTCCGACTCCATCCGGGTGCCGCTTGGCGCAGAGTCGGCTGGGTCGGCTCCAGGCGAGCCGGAAACCGTCGAGGTTCTCGTCATCGAAGAGGCTCCGCCATGGACCCAACCCTTCCTCGCCTACCTCGCCAATGACGAGCTCCCGGCGGACGAGCTCATCGCCAGGCAAATCAAACGCAGGGCAAGTGCTTACACTATCATCAACAACGAGTTGTACAAGCGCAGTGTCTCTGGGATATTTCAACGTTGTGTGAGCCAAGAAGAAGGAATCAAGGTCCTCAAAGAAATCCATCAAGGCGAATGCGGTCATCACGCGTCCTCGAGAGCAATTGTGGCTAAGGCGTTCAGGCACGGGTTGTACTGGCCGACTGCGCTGGCGGATGCGAACCAGCTGGTCCGGCTCTGCAATGGCTGTCAACGATTTGCAACGCAGAAGCACACGCCGGCTTTGGCACTCAAGACAATTCCTATCACTTGGTCGTTTGCCGTCTGGGGACTCGACATGGTCGGCCCGTTGAGAAGATCCAGTGGAGGCATGACACACCTGCTGGTAGCAGTCGACAAGTTCACGAAGTGGATTGAAGCCAAGCCGATCAAGAAACTGGATGGACCAACAGCAGTCAAGTTCTTCAAAAGCATCATCTACCGCTTCGGATACCCCAACAACATCATCACGGACAACGGGTCGAACTTCGTCAAGGGAGAATTCGCCAAGTTCTACGGTAGGACCGGCATCCGGCTCGACGTGGCCTCCGTCGCACACCCGCAGTCAAATGGGCAGGTCGAGCGGGCAAACGGCCTCATCCTATCCGGCATCAAGCCTCGGTTGCTCGAGCCACCCGGCATAAAACACCCGGGGGCTGCGCACCCGCCAAGTCGGCTGCCCAGACCCAGACGCATATCTATATCACCCCGAGTCACGGACTCGGGGGTTGCCAAGCCGTCAGCCGGCATAAAATACCCGGGGGCTGCGCACCCGCCAAGTCAGCTGCCCAGACCCGGACGCATATCTATATCATCCCGAGTCACGGACTCGGGGGCTGCCAAGCCGTCAGCCGGCATAAAATACCTGGGGGTTGCGCACCCGCCAAGTCGGCTGCCCAGACCCGGACGCATATCTCTATAACCCCGAGTCACGGACTCGGGGGCTGCCAAGCCGTCAGCCGGCATAAAATACCCGGGGGCTGCGCACCCGCCAAGTCGGCTGCCCAGACCCGGACGCATATCTATATCACCCCGAGTCACGAACTTGGGGGCTGCCAAGCCGTCAGCCGGCATAAATACCCGGGGGCTGCGCACCCGCCAAGTCAGCTGCCCAGACCCGGACGCATATCTATATCACCCCGAGTCACGGACTCGGGGGCTGCCAAGCCGTTAGCCGGCATAAAATTCCCGGGGGCTGCGCAGCCGGCAAGCCGGTTCCGCAGACCCGGACGCGTATCTACATCACCCCGAGTCACGGACTCGGGGGCTGCCAAGCCGTCAGCCGGCATAAAATACCCGGGGGCTGCGCAGCCGGCAAGCCGGTTCCGCAGACCCGGAAGCATAACTACAACACCACGAGTCACGGAATCGGGGGCTGCACGACATAACGACGACGGAAGAAAAACGAAAAACAAACAAAAGACGTGAAATTTCGACCCGGGCAGATGCTCAAGCCGGCCCAAAATTCGGGGGCTAGACATGGTGATTATCATCACCAAAACGAGCACGAATTCCGGCACAAAAGACCCAGCAATCACAGAGAAAACGGCACTCATGATAACAGTCTATGACAGGAAGCAGAATATCGAATTTTTACAAGGCAATCTTCAAGAGTGCACAAAATAACAAGGTGAATAATGTCGCAGGACAGTTAATAGTACAGAACGACAGTTACACCCGGCACTCTAGTGAAACAAGCAAATCAAGCGGTAGTAGCATTGGTGGCAGCAGCAGCGTCGCTGGCTCCAATATCTTCAGCCGGCTGTGGCGCCGAAGACGGTTCAGCAGGCACAAGCTTCGTCAAGTCCACCGCCTCGGCAACTCGCCCTGAGGCTATGGCGATTTCCGGACGCAGGCTCACGAGGGATGTTCCAGTGCGGAAGCCATCCAACAACCTGCTCATCTGCACGCCAGGGTACCATGACTTCACCACGGCCAGTGCCATGTCGGTGCCTCCGTGCGCCGCCATCTCCACCTGCTCGTTGACGCCAACTGGTGCCCCTTCAAGCCGGGCGGAGAAATCATGGAGGGCAGCAGGCAAAGGAGCATCCGGCCACAGATTCTCGAGCACGCCGCCAGCTGCTTCTTTCAGTCGATTGAACTCCAGGCCGAATCAGAGAAGACGGGAGACGGCGGTCGGAGCAGACTCGGCAACAACGCCAGAGGACTCCAGTCGGGAATGAGCCGAGGCAGCCTTTCTCTGGATTTGCGCGTCTACCTCGGGATAAAGGCCTGCATTTCAAACCAGTGAGGCCGAGTAGAAGACCCCAAGCAAGAAATCAAGGAGAAAGGAGACCTCACTTACCGAGGATCAGTTCGTTCACACGCTCAACCTCCTTGACCAGGACGCCCACCAGCTGCTCATGCTCAAGCTCACGCGCCTTGGCTGCCTGGACGATCTGGTCGTTGGCCTAGACGGAATCCTTCAGCAGAATCCTCAGCTCGGTCGCATTCTCGTGGAGGGACTCAATCTCGCTCTGTTTCCGACGCTCAGCTTCCCGCAGTGTCGCCGCCTCCTCATCCAACCGGACGACCTCGAGGCGGCGCTCCTCCGATGCCTTTTCCGCTGCCTGGAGATCGGCCTTAGCCAAGGACAGGGCGGCGTCCCTCTCCTTCAGTTGCCTCTCCAAGCCGGCGCGGGAGGTGGTGTCGCCTCTAGAGATCGGATCATCATCAAACCAAGACACGCAAGAAAAAATGCAGAATGACAAGACAGAGAGTGCGAGCAAGAAAGAAAGCTAGACCTTTAGCCGCCTCAAGCTCTCGCTTGAGCAATGCCGCCTCCTTAGCCGCCTCGGCGAAGCCTTGCTCTATGGAGGAGCGGAGCAACGTTATGTTGGCCAAATTCTCCTTGGCCGTCTGCTCCGCCAGCGCGGCAAGGGGAATCCTCCCCGATGCGTCGGGCAGAGCCGGCACCGGCCCAGAATACGGCGGAGAAGACACCAAGACCGACTGGCGAGGACCAGGGAGCGAAGCCGTCGCCCCCGCGATAGCCGTGTCTTTAGCCGTCTCGGCCACCGCCGAGGAAGGAGTGGGGAAGGCGAGATGCCCGGCCCCGGCGCCGGGCCGGAGAACTATTTGGAAGGAGTCCACCAACGCCTCAGCAGCACCTGCCGAAACTGGAGGGTTGGAGTCGACCGCGGGAGGAACGGCGCTTGCCGACACCGGGTCGACCACTTCCACATCCGCCGTCACTGTCGCCGCCTCTGAAGGCGGATCAGCCGCCTGCGCCACAGGGGTCTCGGTGGCAAGCACCAGGGCCGATTCCACCACCGCGACGGGCGCCGTCTCCACTATTGGAAGCGGCGCTCTACAAAGCAAGGAAGGCGTCACCACCAAGTACAAGTCGCAAGATTTCTACCCAAGGTTGGAAAAAGCGCTAGGCGTAAGCGAGGCGATTGGTATTCGCCTAGCACCTAGGCGATGATTAAGCGCACTAGGCGCAGCCTAGGCGGACATATAGTTTGTACCATCAGGTGTTTATTTGGGTTATTATATATCTATACACGACAAGTTAGACCATATAAATGAGTATGCTACCAACAACTGACATTGGATTATAGCCCATATGGTCTTCAACGCAATATGGCATGGTTTCTTGGTAGAGAACAAAATTTATTAGTTACACTGCCTAGAGTAGCGCTTATGCCCTAGGCGAGGCGTTTGCCCATCGCCTAGTGCCTAAGCGAGCTAAAGCGTTGCCTAGGCGCTGCCTAATCCAACACTGTTTCTACCACTAGACAAAGATTTACCCGTCGCATGAGCCCAGAACCCTGGGTGTCCTCCTCTTCAAGCGCTTCGGCGGGGGAGACGGCACATCGTCGGACATGCGCTTCACGCCTCCGGAGGGCACCTCGCCGCCCTTCGCTGGAACAGCAGAGTCTTCAACCGGCCGCTCCGCGCGGGCCGGCACTACTTCAGCCCCAGCACCGGCCTCCGCGGTCTTGCGGGCATCCGTGCCCGCTCCCGCCCTCTCTTCAGCCGCCTTGGCAGCCGCCAGTTGCCTCGCGGCCGCCTTGGCATCCATCTCCGCCCGGATCAAATCCGCCTGCGCCAGCTCCGCGTAAACAGCTTTTTCCATGTCCTCGATACCCGAGTCGTAACCAAGATCAACAGGAAGAGAAAAATTAACCACCTGGGCGCGGGTACCGTCGGCGGCAGGTTCCACCCTCTCCACGTCCGCCGCCTTTGTCCTCCCCTCGTCCTCCTTCGAGGCCAGCAGCTGCTCCACAGTCAGACTAGTGTCAGACGTCTCCAAGGCCAAAACCGCCTGCGTCGTTTGAGCATAAAACTCCCTCTCCAAGTCACCCGGGTTCAAATCATAAATAAAATCACCACCGGGAACGTGACCAGTCACCTCATTGTCGGCCCCACCAGTGGGGGCATCCGCCTCCTCCGCCATCCTGGCGTCAACCTCGGCCACAATCTCATCCGCCCGGGCCTCCGCCGTTGGTTTTCCCGCGGGCATCAAGCCGGCCGTAGTAGGCCGGGACGACGAAGAAGCCAGCTTCTTGGCGGGCAGCACGCCCCGCTTCTCGAACGTGCCCTTCCGCTTGTGCGGCGCGGCGCTCGCATCGACGTCGGCGGCCGACTTCGACCGCCTCTCACTCAGGATCCGCCGGGGAAGAACCACCTTCTTCTTCCGCGCCGCCGCCTCCAACTCCTTGGTCCTGCGGGAGGACGTCGCTGGCTTGGAGGCTGGCACGGAAGAGGAACCTTCAGAGTCCGGCTCGGAACCGCTGGAAAGATTTACTACCACGCGCACTACATCATCAGTTTGCCCGGCGGCGCCAGACTCGGGAGACTTACCGCGAGGCGGCGAGACGGGAGGAGGGACGTCGCGCTCGAGGTCCTCGCCCCGGTCGGCTACCGGATCGGAGTCGGAGCTGGCGGAGGGGACAGGGCTCATTGCGGTGTGGGCGGCGTCGTCATCGTCTCCGCCATCCTCATCAACATCGGCGCCCCCACCGGACGACTCGGTGGTGTCACCGCGCCCATCCGGGCCGGCGCGGGCGCCACCGCCCGATTCATCTTCAGCGGCGGCGTCTGCGTCTCCTTCCGCCTGTGCGTCGGCGGAGTCCTCCTCCAATAACCTCATCAGTGCCTTGGTGAAGGGACCACTGACGTCGGGCTCGAAGACGACTTCGAAGTCCTCAACCCTCTGAAGCTCGCAAAGCTGCGCGACAGGCCGACTGAGTCAGGCGGCAGCCGGACGAAAAAATCGAAGACGGACAAGAATGCATGGACTAACCTCAGGGGCACGTTCCGAGCGGGTGAACGGCTCGAACCCGAAATCCCATTCCACCTCGACCCTGTCGGTGATGAGGCGGGCAGCCCACTTGCGGAGGCCCTTCTGATTCGGCAACTCCAAGCAGGTCCGGCTGGGATCCCGGATGCCGGAGTAGAAGCACATCTTGTGCGGGCGTGCCTGCAGCGGATATATCCGCCTCGACAGCCACGTCAGGGTCAGGTCCCTGGACGTTAGGCCACCCGCCACCAACACCTTCAGCCGGCTAAACAAGACCTTCTCGAGAGCCCCATCCACAGGCGGTTTCCGGAGCCAGGACCTGGGCGCCGGCAGCGAGTTGGAGAAGGCCGGAAGGCCTATCCGGTCGGCGTCAGTAAGATTCCGGACGTAGAAGTAGGTACCTTGCCACTTCTTGATGGAATCAGGCAGGTTGATCTTGGGTAGCGGCGTATTCTTCGCGCTAATGGAGACGCCACCACAGTCGCGCTGCTGCCCAGCGGTTGTCTGAGACCACAGGAAGAAGAACATGCCGAAAATCTCCATACTGGGCCAGATGCCCAAAAACGCCTCGCACAGCACGACAAAGCAGGACAGCTGGGTGATGCAATTTGCCCCCAGATGATGGGGCTGCAGCCCGTAGAAGCGCAGGAACTCCGCGAAGAAGGAACTCACCGGGAGCCCCAATCCCCACTCCAAATGCGCGGAAAACACGACAACCTCGTCCTTCTTGGGCGCCGGAGAAACTTCCTCTTCAGGGGGGCGCGGGCTCCCACGTCGCCTGTCATCCCCAAGAACATCCTCCGACGGAGCTCCCAGATGAAATCATCGTCCACGGTGGAGCCCATCCACGTGCCTGAGCTCGCCATAGAAGATCGGTTCCCCGTGTTGAACAAGGCGAATGCAAGAATGGCACGAACGAGAGAGAAGATGTGCAAGATCTAGGGGGCGCAAGCAGCAGCGAAGAAGACGAGGCAAGAATGGGGAACGGTAACCCCGGCCGTTCCCCCTCTTTCCACCTTAAAGGCGAAGCCGAGCGGAACCGCCCCGCTCGTCGCACCGCGTGGCGGGCAAGCGTGCCGCACTTTCCGCAGATGATCCCGCAAGCAAGCAGTTGCCACAGAAAATCCGGCCCGGTGAAGCCGAGGCGACGTGCGGCAGGCCTCGGGTAGAACACCAAAGGCTCCCCAAGGCGGCAGGTCGTGGCTGACGTAGGCCACGACCCGAGTCTTCGAGCCGGCCAATCCAGACCGCGAAAATCTGCGGATCCTACACCGTGAAGCCGGACTAGTCAACGATAACTTCGACGGCACACAACCAAGGACAGGAGCGCCCGTTGAGCATTCCCCACAAGCAAGCTTCGATTCCACCCGGCATCGGTTCCAGCCGGTTGTTGGGAATATGCCCTAGAGGCAATAATAAAATGGTTTATTAGCACATTCATGTGTATGATAATGGTTTATTATCCATGCTATAATTGTATTAAATGGAAACATAATACATGTGTGGAATATAAACACCAGGTGTCCCTAGTAAGCCTCTACTGGACTAGTTCGTCAAGAGATGGTTAGAGTTTCCTAACCATGGACTTGTTATAGTCACTTGATAACGGAGTCATATCATTAGGAGTAATGATGTGATGGACAAGACCCGATAATAAAGAGTTGCAATTGATCGTGTCACACAAGTTTCATTGCCAACGCTTTTATTATGCCAAGTATAGTTTCCTTATACCATGAGATTATGTCACTCCCGTTTACCGGAGGAATGCTTTGTGGACATCAAACGTCACTTCGTAACTGGGTGATTATAAAGGTGGCTTTCAGGTATCTCCGATGGTATTTGTTGGGTGACATGAATCAAGAGTGGGATTTGTCCTTCCTTGTGACGGAAAAGATATCTCTGGGCCCTCTCGGTAATATAGCATCAAGAAAGGTTGCAACCATGTGATTAAGTGTTAATCACGGAGATCCTATATTATGGACGAGTAAAGAGAATTTGCCAGTAACGAGATTGAACCAGATATGGAGATATCGACGATCAAGTCTCGGGCAAATTAAATATCGGTGAGACAAAGGGAATCGTATATAAGATTAAGAATCTCCGGCATCGTGGTTCAATCGATAAGGAACTTCGTTGAATATGTAGGAGTCAATATGGGCATCCCGGTCCCGCTGTTGATTATTGATATGATCATGTCTGCATGTTCTCGAACCCGTAGGGTCACACACTTAACGCTCCGATGTAGCTAGGGTTTAGCGATGAGATGTTTTGATGGTATGAACGAATGGTGATTCGGAGTCTCGGATGGGATCCTAGACGTCACGAGGAGTTCCGGAAGAGTCCGGAGAATAAGATTCATATATGGAAAGTGGTTTCCGGAGGTATCGGAAAAGTTCCGGGAATTTTCCGGCAGAGTACCGGAATATTCTAGAAGGTTCTAGAGGAGTCTAGAAGTGGGGCCCATAGGAGTATGGGGCCCACGTGGCATGAAGGGGTGGTGGACTGGCCTAAAGGGCCAGCTGCACCACCTGCCCCAAAGGGGCCCATGCGGGCTGAAAGGCCCAAGTGGGGGGCGGCCAAAACCCTAGGGGGCTGGCTTGGGGACCAAGCCTCCCCAGCCGCCGGCCCTAGGAGGGCAAGGGGCGCAGCCCCCCTGGCCACCTATATAAGGAGGGGCTGGGGGAGGGCTGCCGCACCCCTGGAGCTCCCTCCTGCCCTAGCCGCCGCACCCCTCCCCTGCCGCACCACCTCCCCTTGGCGCCACCCCTCCCCGTAGGGCTGCCGCCATCTCCTCCACCAAAGTTGCTGCACCACCCCTAGCCGTAGGGCTGCTGCACCATGTCCTCCTCTCCCTCTCCTCTTGCTTGGCTTGGTGAAGCCCTGCTCGTGGAGACTACACCATCAACGCCACCACAACCGTCGTGGTGCCGAGATCCATCTAGCCATCTCCACCTTGCTTGCGGGATCAAGAAGGCGGAGATCTACATCGAGCCGTACGTGTGGATACCGCGGAGGTGCTACCCCTTGTGGCACTTCGTCGGATTGGACTTCGAGGAAATACATCTCCTTGCGACTAGATGAGTCTAGTTGCGGGGATCGACTAGCCAACCCCTGCACCGACAAAACGCGTTTGTTGATCTTCAAGGGTAAGAGATTGGATCTCATCTTCGCTACCTCCATCTAGTAGATCTAGATCCTTGGGGTTTATTCTGCTTGTTGCGTAGGAAAATTTTTGTTTTCTATGCTGCGACCCCATCACCGGCGCCGACTCCAACCTCGACATTTCAACCGCAACGATTCAAGACAAAGGGGAGAAGATCGAGAAGTCTTCCCAGCAAGCTAGCAAGGCTCCACGATCTCGGGGGCTAGTGTCGGGGATATGAACCCCGGATATCCCAGAGAAGCCTATTTCTTTAACTCTCCGCAGGCCGGCTGAACAAGTGTCGGTTGCAAAGTGCCGCCTGAAACCAGCCGGGTGAAGCGAGCCGCCTATATCTACCCGAAGGCGGACGGCCGGCAAGGCTGAAGCCGGCCGTACCAACCGACAACTCCGTATGAGTGGGCCCTGTCCGGATAACCGCTCTGGGTGAATAGTACCCCTTGTCGGGCATCTCCTGTACCGAATCATGACAACAAGCTCCAGCCGGCTCAGAAAGTAGTGATGTCATAGGGGCAAGCATGTAATTTCCCTATAACCCGAAAACCCTAGCCCGCTGCCTATATAAAGCGGGCTAGAATCTCCTGCGGGGAGGGCCAGTAGACATATGCACAAGGGACGGACACACGTAGCGTCATCTTCAACCTCCAGACGGCTAGGATCTCTAGCCGGCTGCCACCCGAAACAGCTCAAGGAGCTCCTTTGTAGCCCGATTCTGTGATCAAGCAATAAGAATAAGAAGAGCAGGACGTAGGGGTGTTACCTCCACAAGGGGGCCCCGAACCTGGGTAACTAGCGTGTGTTTGCGTGCTTGTTGCCCAATCCCGCGCGAGCATCCATCGTCGCCTGCCCCAAAATCTTTTCCATCTCCGATGGATATGCCGTGCAACCCACCACGACACTTTCCGAAAATGGAAATGACAGGATATGTCGAGGTGACTTCACTTTAAGCAAAAACGAGGTCGACCTCGGAATAGCAGCGTCCAAAACAAAAAGGCTCCACCAACGTGATCAACAACTCACAGTAGCAACAAAACAAGCACCGCCATAGGCAACAACCAGGCTGCGAATTAAGTTCTTCAATAAAATTGCCTCTAAAATAAAGGTAACAATGCACAAGTCCCGTGATCGTCCGATCTAACCAGCAAAGTCAGATCATAGATTTCCACCTCGGATAAAAGTCGAGCATACTCCAGACAATGCCTGCAACAAAAAAACGATGAGAACTTTGTCATTGACAGATTCAACCAATGAAGATCAACCCTACAATATTCATCTCAGAATCGAGACTCGGTGCTGAGTGCCACCCAAGATGAAGTCACGCTATGTTGTTGTCCCTACTTTCCAAGAACACTACTACAATGCACCAGTTTTTAGGCTCACTGACGACACACACACACGGTTTGGACGTGATCGCCACGCAAAGTCCGGTATTTAGAAAAAAGAAAAGTAAAACAAAATATTTAGAAGTTTCAACAAAATTCAAAAACATCTGCATGGATATACATATTTATTCTACATATATATATAATTTATTGAAAATGTGTTAATTTGTAAGCTACACATATGACAAAAATGTCAGTACATAAAAGCTAGACATACCTTTTTTTGAAAGAAAGTTAAAAACCCCCGATCTTTGCATCAAAATGGTGCACACATCCTTTAAATCCTTAAAAGATATATAAACCAAAACTTATACAAACATGCTACACCTATGTGCTAGTAGAAATTGTTTCTAATTTCTTAGGATTCTCGATACACCTATTAGATTCCTTTAAAAATCTGAGCTTCTTTTAGACTTGGGTCTATTTCACCTTTTCCCCATGCCATACTGCGCAAACTGGGATCTAGTGGGTGACGTGGGTGTACCCTTTGGGTGTACCACGATGAAGATACCTGGTGCACGTGCAAGCTGCGGCCCGTGTGGATAGCCCACTAGGGAGGCCCATGATGGAGACTACATCCCAAGTTAAATAGGAAACCCTAAGGCAGTTCGAGCCTTTCCTTACTTGTAAAACCAAGGTCAGTGTAGGATTCCTGGGACCCAGCCTCCAATATAAAGCCTGGGAGGGCCGCCGACCTAGGGTACGTACTCCCTGATCACCGAAAACACTATCTAGATTCATCTGGCTAGATCGCCTTTGTAGCTCCTTGGTACTCCATACAATTAGTACTAGATTCCACCAGCGCTCCTTGTTTCGGCTTGTCAGTCGACGATTCCACCAGCACTACTACCATCTTCCTCATCTCACGAAACCCGAGGATGTCATCCGAGGGATTTCGCGTGTGACGGGGATATACCCTTCGGGTCCCCTATCATTGGTATACCTGGTGCGATCCAATCTACGGCCCGCCTGGCAGGCCCAAAGAAGCCCATGAAGCACGACTTGGAGTACAACACAAGAAAACATGTAAACCCTACCTGGCTCCCTTTATAAAGCCAGGCAGGGGCACCTCATAGGCGATTCCTCACGGGAACAGACAGATAGGCATAGCCCTAGCGAAACCACGTCTCACACCATTGCCCTTGCGGCCACCATGTAACTCCACATCGCCATCTATACAGATCAGACAAGCAGGATGTAGGTCTTTACCTCACCATGAGGGGCCGAACCTGGGTAAATCCTTGCTTGTCAGCCGACGGAACTACCAGCGCGCCATCTCTCTCCCCCTCAATCAACCCGGGGTACTCGACCCAGGGATTTGCCGAGCCCTAACCTCGACAATTGGCGCCGTCTGTGGGAAGAACGCGCGCTGAATTCAACGTTTCGGCGGCTCCAATCTCCATCGACAATTGGCATCTACTTCGACACGTACGTCATCATCAACAACTGCAGCAGCGTCCCGTGTGCCGCCTCGTCGATCCAATCTTCATCGACAACGACAACTAGATCCAATCTGGCCAACTCCTCTACTTCGACGCGTTCGGCTTCCTCGACAGCTGCTACCGCGGCAGTGTTCCGTGCACACAGCTCCTGCAATCCAATCTGTGTACGCAACCTAAGCAATCCAATCTGGCGGCGGCGTTCCGTTCATATGTTCACGCGTGAAGGCGTTTCATGCGTAGCCACACGCAATTCAATCTCCTCGACTGGCACGGCCAGATCGCTACTGCTGCACGCGATCGGATCAAGTTCCGATGCTATGAAGCCGTGTGCGTACGTTGTGTGCACATGCATCCATCAAGACCTGAAGCAGCACAGGACAATCCGATCCATATGCATGGATCGAATCTCCCTAATCACCAATCTCTTTCCTTGTGCAAGATTTCTTAAATTGATTAATATTCCTTGTACATGCATGGGTACGATCGGAGCTCCAACAAGGCCATTACCCAGCAAAGCCTGATGAATCGCTTTTCTGCTCGCCTCTATGACGACTCGCTGGCATCAACCCCGGCTACACTGACTCGACAACCTTGGCATCCACGAAAAAGCAAAAGCGATCATCAAGATGCTAGCTGCTACGTCGGTCGCGGCTACGGCGATTCCGCGTAGGTCACCTTCGGAGAGGTCTGCGGAGGTCCGCGGAGTTGCTTCGCTTCATCCACGAGTCGACGGCCGCAGCATCCACGACTCAGCAGTCACGGTGTCCACGACTCGACGGCCTTAATGTCGACTGTCCGCCGCATTGTCTACGGCTACACTGACTCCGCAGTCGACATCGTTCGCGTCTTGACGTCTGCGCCACGGACAACTACGACCGTCGTCGACCCGATGTAGACGACATCTTCCTCGTCATCGCAGTGTCAACAACACGCCGTTCCGGCTTAATCGCCAGACCACAGCCTACGCGTCACAAACAGCTAAGTTGCTTTCATATTAAAATTCTCCAATCAATTATATAACCTGCTTTGGTCACACCCGATACTCGGGGCTGCGCCGCACAATGTACAAGGATTTTTCCTTTCAGCTATTGCAGAAGCATCACCCGCCGATTCGACGAGATAGACTCGGGGGCTGGCGACTCCGCCTTCGTCGACTCCGCCTTCGTCGGCCCCGCCTTCGTCGGCTCCGCCTCCGACACTCGGGGGCTGGCGACTCCACCTTCGTCGACTCCGCCTTCGTCGGCTCCGCCTCCGACACTCGGGGGCTGGCGACTCCACCTTCGTCGACTCCGCCTTCGTCGGCTCCGCCCCCGACACTCGGGGGCTGGCGACTCCGCCTTCGTCGACTCCGCCTCCAATATTTGGGGGCTGGCGGCCTCGCCTTCATCGACTTCGCCTCCATCGGCTCCGTCTCCGACACTCGGGGGCTGGCGACTCCGCCTTCGTCGACTCCGCCTCCAATATTTGGGGGCTGGCGGCCTCGCCTTCATCGACTTCGCCTCCATCGGCTCCGTCTCCGACACTCGGAGGCTGGCGCTTCACCTTCATCACTTCCGCCGCGTCGACTCCGGTCCGCCGCGTCGACTCCGGTCCGCCGCGTCGACTACTTCCGCCGCGACAACAAAATTGCCTTGGCCGCACCCGATGCTCTCCCGGGTGCTGCGCCACACAGGCCACAGCATACTCGCCTTGGCCGCATCCGATGCTCTCCCGGGTGTTGCGCCGCACAGGCCACAAACAAATTCGCCTAGGCCGTCACCCGACGCACTCGGGGGCTCGCGCCATACAGGTCTAAGTCCAGCCTAGGCCGCCACTCGAATCACTCAGGGGCTGCGCCACACAAGCATAACTCGAAAATCCTAGGCCGCCACTCGAACCACTCGGGGGCTCGCGCCATACAGGTCTAAGTCCAGCCTAGGCCGCCACTCGAATCACTCGGGGGCTGCGCCACACAGGCATAACTCGAAAATCCTAGGCCGCTACTCGAACCACTCGGGGGCTCGCGCCATACAGGTCTAAGTTAAAACCTAGGCCGTCACCCGACGCACTCGAGAGCTGCGCCATACAGGTTCCACTCGAAAATCCTAGGCCGCACTCGAACACTCGGGGGCTGCGCCATACAGGTCCAACAACACAGTAGGCCGTTCGGCTGAGCAAATACTCGATATGTCTGTCGAGTCCACCAAGTAGGCCGTCAGGCTGAATGAGCACTCGAAACTCATTCGAGTTCCACAAGTAGGCCGTCAGGCTGAGCGAACACTCGAAACTCATTCGAGTTCCACAAGTAAGCCATCGGGCTGAAAACTGCAATATATAGTAAGCCCACAGGCTGAAAAAAGGACTCTGTTTTATCTTTGATTCCTTAAGTTCCAAGTAGGCCCCGGGCTGAATGAACACTCGAACCCTTTCGAGTCACACAAGTAGGCCGCCAGGCTGAGCATACACTCGAACCCATTCGAGTCACACGAGTAAGCCGTCGGGCTGAGCATACACTCGAACGCATTCGAGTCACACGAGTAAGCCGTCAGGCTGAGCAAGTACTCGAAAAGTGCAAATACACAGTAAGCCACCAGGCTGAATAAAAATACACAGTAAGCTACCAGGCTGAATAAAAATACACGGTAAGCCAACAGGCTGATGGAGCACCCGGATAATTCATTCGAGTGCAACAAAAATACAGTAAGCTTCAAGAGCTGAATAGACTCGACAAGTCCATTCGAGTGGAAAAGAAATTCAGTAAGCTCCATGAGCTGAGTAAAACTCAAAGCAGTAAGCCAAACCGGCTGAGTACAAAGTAAGTCATGCAAAGTCAGTTGCGACTCCGTTAGCTCGAGTCTCTTCTTTACTCCCATCGGGAGCGGGCTTTTCGACTGAAGAAAAATTGAGTTTAACCTCAATTGCAAGCAATTCAGCTTAATCTCGGGGGCTACTCCCATCGGGAGCGCTGTCGCGCCCCCGATAGCATGAGATCAATATTCAGTCGAAGCGTTACTGACTAAACCATCCTCTGTAAGCCCTCAATGGCCGGAGTCGAATCATTTTTACTTGTCTCTTTCAGGAACAAGACGGCGCACCCGTCGGAACAGTGATACCCGACATACCCGCATCTGCTTCGACTACATCGACTGTGTCTCCATTGACTGCGTCTCCGTCGACTAAGACGATCGCACCTTCTTCGACTATGCCTGCTCGACATGCTGCTCTTAGTCTCTACCCGATTCTTCGAATCGACCAGACACTCGGGGGCTACTGACGGGGATATACCCTTCGGGTCCCCTATCATTGGTATACCTGGTGCGATCCAATCTACGGCCCACCTGGCAGGCCCAAAGAAGCCCATGAAGCACGACTTGGAGTACAATACAAGAAAACATGTAAACCCTACCTGGCTCCCTTTATAAAGCCAGGCAGGGGCACCTCATAAGAGAGGCCTCACGGGAACAGACAGATAGGCATAGCCCTAGCGAAACCACGTCTCACACCATTGCCCTTGCGGCCACCATGTAACTCCACATCGCCATCTATACAAATCAGACAAGCAGGATGTAGGTCTTTACCTCACCATGAGGGGCCGAACCTGGGTAAATCCTTGCTTGTCAGCCGACGGAACTACCAGCGCGCCATCTCTCTCCCCCTCAATCAACCCGGGGTACTCGACCCAGGGATTTGCCGAGCCCTAATCTCGACAGCGTGGTAACCCCACGTCAATTGGTGCTGTCTGTGGGAAAGACTAGTGCTGGATCTACGGATTCGGCGGCTTCATCATCGACAATCGGCGACTCGCCGTTTCTGGAATAGCCGATCTTCTTTGGCCTTTGCGGATCTGCACTCGATCGTAGATCTGAGCTTCGATGATCTGTGCTTCTACGTCAACCAGTGGGGCACGCTCCTCACGAACATGTTCCGTCCGGCGGCGGCACCCGCTTCTTCATCGACTGCGACACCAAGTCTCGCGCACTCCATCTCCAAATTTTCGACTGAATCACCCGACGAACCCACGTCTCTCTCGACTGCGGCATCTGCCCTGACCATCATCGACCTCACGCACAAGGCCGAACCTGCGATCGTGTTTGTGTCTCCATCGACTCCACCATCAAGTCCCGTGCAATCCGTCAGCGAGACCGAAACAACTTTCGAGTCCGCGTACTGCGTCGACTCCGACGTTACGGCACGCAGGAGGCTCCGCATGCCGCCCCCATCCAAGTCTACATGCTGCATGGCGTGGGCACGGGAGCCGACAAAACGGCCGAACCATCGGCAAGCGCTCCACCTACGTCGGGCGCGTACCCATTTACGGTTATCATGCCGAACGGACGAACACAACTTCACGTCACCCAAGCCATGGAGGAAAGGCGATCAAAGCCATGGAAGGCGATCAAAGCCATGGCGGCAGAGGACCTGCTCTATTACGAGTACCTGCTATGGCTGGAAAGCAAAAAACTGAAAGAGCAGGAAAAGGTCCTCGAGGAGCGCATGAAGTAGGCCAGCATATCAAGCGCGCGTCGAGCGGCTCTGTCTGTCCAATCCTCCGGACGGTCCGAGCCCCCACGCGACCGCCCTCGACATTTGCACATGCCCGAGGAAGCAAGGCGCGATGTCACCCGCAACCTGGAGAACTCTTTCATGTCATGGGACGAGGAAGGTATCCCGGTCCCCAGGACGGCCACCAGCACTCTCATGTCGGTCGCCACATATTTGATGTCCACACAACCTCCGGAGGACGACCCTCGAGCGGCACTGCACCGCCAACAAATCAAGTCCCTCTCTACGACGGGGTCAGCTCTCGTGCCGGACGCACCCGAGCCAGCCAAAGATGCTGCAACTGGAGACAAGACGCCTCCACGGCGTCAAAGAAGCCCGCGACAAGAGCCTCGGAATTGCCACCTTGGCGACCGTGGAGCATGCGAACTAGAGGATAACGCCTCTCGCGACCGAAGAAACCTCGCCACCCGCGGTCGTGAAGACCGCTACCGCCTGGCGGATGGAGAGGATGCATGCAATGCCATCACCCAGAGCAAGGTCGACAAGAACCACTCCAAGCGGGCTGCTCGTGAGGCCAGTAGCAAGGACTCAGACTCAGAGGGAGAGTTCGAGCCTTGTGGCACGCTATGCTTCCGCCGCCGCATCCGAGAAACAAAAATGCCCAAAGGGTTCAGGCTTACCTCCAAACGCCGAGGTACGACGGCCTGTAGGAGCCATCTGCCTGGCTGGAGGACTATCTTACGGAAGTAACCTGCGAGAGGGGCTCTACTTCTACTGCCATGCAGTACATACAACTCAAGCTCTCGGGCTCAGCCCGAGCTTGGCTCAAAGCTTGCCATGCGGGTCATATACCTGCTGGGAGGACTTCAGCAAGGACTTCATCAAGAACTTCCTCGGGACGTACAAGCGCCTAGCTTCATTCGAGGAACTGTGAGCCTGCAAGCAACACGCAGACGAAACGCTGCACGAGTACATCCAACGCCGGACCCTCCTCTGCAACTCAGCGGAGAGGATCTCGGAAGATAACGCGATATACGCGTTCATCCAAGGCGTCTATCGAATCGAGCTCAAGGAGACGATTGGGAGGATAAAACCCAAGACAATCGCCCACCTCATGCATATCGCCAATGAGTGGGCGGACGGCGAAGACTCTGTGCGCAACGAGCGGAGCGGCACACCTGTGGATGCAGGTGACCAAGGCTCTTGGAGTCGCCACAACAACGGTCGTCGACGTAAGCGTAAGGCGCACATCTACGACGACACCAAGGGTGCAGAACTAGTAGCGGCCAATTTTCCCGATAACCGCGAACAAAGACACCATGACGGCGGCCGTTACGGTGGCCAAACAGCCGGTTATCAGGACAACAAGAATGCGAAGCGCGAGTGGCTGCAGTGGCAACCTTGCAACAGATAGGTGCCACGCCCCTCCTACGCTCAACAACCTGTGCAGGTTCCACATGTATAGGGACGATAACGGCAACCTTACATCCACTCACCTACTGAAGGACTATGAAAAATTCCAGGAGTTGCAGACGCAGTACGTGCGACTCCTCAACCCAGTCGTATCGGGCGCACCAGCCATCGGGGCACCACCTCTCCCAGCCTACCGGCAGGGCATCTGGCGGGAGCAGTCTAGCACCAGGCATGCATTGAGGAGCCTCCCTCGGAGGGGGAAGCTTACCCGAACCCTGTTGGACGGATGCTCATGATACAAAAGGGGCGTCCCTCAAACCGGGACCAGAAGCTCATAACAAGACAGGTGCACCTAGCTGTGAACACACCACCTGCACTACCTGAATTTCGGCCCATCTTGGATGGTCTGAAGCCAACATTGTATTCTCTCGAGAGGATCACCCACCGCGGGTGCCACGGCCAGGTCATTCAGCACTGGTACTCGACGCTCAGATAGGTGGCTACGCCATGAGCCGCGTGTTCATGGATGGTGGCAGCGGGATCAACATCATCTTCGCGGACACGCTCCGTGGCATAAACATATCTATGACAAACTTGGCACCATCGGTGAACACCTTCCACGGCATAGTACCAGGAAAGCCAGTCTATCCCCTGGGAGCAATAAAGATCGAGGTCATCTTCGGTGAGCCGGCAAACTTCAGGAAGGAGAAGATAGAGTTCGAGGTGGTCGAATAGAAGTTGCAGTATCACGTCATCCTTGGACGACCAGCTTATGCCCGATTCCTGGCGGTCCCACATTATGCTTACCTCAAGCTAAAGATGCCAGGACCTAACGGCACCATTACCGTGCACGGAGACTTCGAACGGTCAGACGAGTGCGACCGCAAGATCTCCGAGATGTTCGGGGCGCAAGAGCAGCTCAAGGAGCTGTCGCTCACCAACGATCGCACTCTCTTCCCTGAGAGCAAAAAACCGGCACCCGACACTGCATTCAACGCAACAAATGACATGAAGGCGCATCAGGTGCACCCAACTGATGCCAAGAAGATGACCCTCGTGTCGTCAAGCTTTCCTTCTGCATAGGAAGGCACGCTTGTTGAATTCCTCCGTGAGAACTGGGACATCTTCGCCTGGTGTCCAGCCGACATGCCAGGCATCCCAAGGGAGTTCGCCGAGCACGCCCTCCAAATCCTCCCGAATGCAAGACCCGTCAAGAAAACCATGCACCGCTTCTCCGAGCCGAAGCGCCTAGCCATCGGGCGGGAAATCGACAGGCTCCTGGATGCCAAGTTCATCCGGGAGATCAAGAAGTCGGAATGGGTAGCTCACCCAGTCCTGGTGCCAAAAAAGCACACAAATATACTCCACATGTGCGTCGACTTCACTTCCCTCAAGAAGTGTTGTCCCAAAGATCACTTCCCTCTGTCGTGCAATCGACCAGATCATCGATTCAACAGCAGGCTGCGAGCGCCTATCCTTTCTGGATGCCTACTCAGGCTATAACCAGATAAAGATGAAGGAGGAAGACGAAGACAAAACAACATTTATCACACCTTATGGTGTCTACTGCCACACAACTATGCCCTTCGGGCTCAAGAACGCGGGTGCCACGTACCAGCGTATGATGCAGGCCTGCCTCAAGGAGCCGATCGGATGTAACATCCAGGTCTATGTCGACGACATCGTCATCAAGACCAAGGAGGAAGCCAGAGAAGATCCAGGCCCTCGTGTCAGCGCATGGTATCGAACCCAACCCAGAGAAGATCCAGGCGCTCCTGAAGATGCCAGAGCCATCAAAGCTTCAAGACGTCCAACAGCTCTCTGGACGAGTAGCAGCGCTCAGTCGTTTCATCAGCAAGCTAGGCGAGAAGGCGCTCCAGTTTTATCAGCTGATGAAGAAAACAGACCGTTCGAGTGGACACCGGAAGCCCAGTCCGCGTTCGTGGATCTCAAGCGCGTATAGTCGACTTTGCCAGTACTGGTAGCTCCTCGTGAGAAGGAACCCTTGTATATGTACATTGCCGCCACAAACCGAGTGGTCGAGCGCCCAGAAGAAGGAAGAGCCCACGGAGTGCAGAGGCCCGTGTACTACCTCAGCGAGGTCCTTTCCCTGTCAAAGCAGAGTTACCCGCACTACCAAAAGCTCGCATATGGCATGTTCATGACTTCACGCAAGATGGCGCACTATTTCCAGGAGCACCCGATCACGGTGGTGAGCGGGGCACCACTCGCAGACATCCTGAACAACTCCAAGGCAACCGGTAGGGTGGCCAAGTAGAGCATCGAACTGGGACCCTTGGGCATAACATACAAGCGTCCAACGTCGATCAAAGCGCAGGTCCTTCCTGACTTCACCACAGAGTGGATAGAGATGCAGCTGCCCACAGTTCCAGATATGTCCAGCTCATGGACCATGTACTTCGACGACTCGAAAAGGAATGAAGGGGCAGGCACAGGCGTCATCCTCATATCGCCAAAGGGTGACAAGCTGTGCTATGTCCTGCAGATGGACTTCCCCAAACCATCCAACAATGAAGCTGAGTATGAAGCCCTGATACACGGCATGAAGATGGCCAACGAGTGCGGTTGACCGCCTTATGATTTATAGGGACTCCAACCTCGTCGTGCAGCAGACAATGAAGGCATGTGACGCTGCAATAGACAACATGACCGCCTACCGCGACTTGTACAACATCATGGAAGGGAACTTCGACGGTTGCAAGCTCCGTCACGTCGGGCGCACCAGCAACGAAGAGGCCGACACCCTCGCCAACATAGGTTCTATGAAGGCGCCCGTACCCCCCGGAGTCTTCCTCGAGCGGATCGTGCGGAGATCCATCAAGACCAAGCAGTATGCGGCTCCCTCTACATTGACACCTGGGCCCGCGGAACCTCCCACCTCGGGTCCGGAGGCACCCGATACTTCAGAACCTCTAGTCGAGGTCCTTTTCATCGAGCCAATATGGATGCATCCATTCCTGGCTTACATGCTCCACCAAGAACTCCCGAAAGACACGAAAAGAAGCACGGCAAATCACGCGCCATGCCAAAGCATTCACAATAATCAACCGGGAGCTCTACAAGCGCAGCATATCGGGTGTCCTCCAAAGGTGCATCGCACTCGAAGATGGTAAGGCAATCCTCCTCGACATCCACACCGGCACGTGCGGCCACCATGCCAGCAGCTGGGCTCTGATCGCAATGGCTTTCCGCGCCGGCTTCTACTGGCCCACGGTGCTTCACGACGCCGAGGACATCGTCAGGCGGTGCATCGGCTGCCAAAATTTTGCCACAAAACCTCACGCTCCAGCATCGGAGCTGAAGATGACCCCCCTTGCCTGGCCATTCGCCCAGTGGGGACTCGGCATGGTGGTTCCATTGAAGAAATCCTCACACTAAGGACACACTCACCTCCTGGTGGCGGTCAACAAATTCAAAAAATGGATAGAGGCCGTGCCAATCACGAACTCGGCAGCCACCTCCGCCATCAACTTCATCAGGTCCATCATCTTCCGGTTCTGTGTTCCTCATAGCATCATCACCAACAACGGAACAAACTTCACCGCAGAAGAATTCCAAGATTTCTGCAAGGACCAAGGAATCAAGCTCAACTACGCCTCCATCGCCCACCCGCAGCCTAACGGACAGGTGGAAAAGGAAAACGGCCTCGTCTGCAGCGGCATCAAGAAACGACTCTTGGTGCCGCTCAAGCGAGCAGCAGGAGCCTGGGTGGAGGACTTACCCTCTGTCCTATGGAGTCTGCACACCACACCCAACAGGTCAACCCAGTACACCCCACATTCTTCATGGTCTACAGGGCAGAGGCCATCATGCCACACGACCTGCGCTTCGACGCACCTCGTGTAGTGGCATATGATGAGGACGAAGCCGACGCCGCACTCGAAGACGATGTTGACCTACTGGACGAGGCGCGAGACATCACGCTCTCCCGCACCGCAACTTACCAACAGAGCCTTCACATCTACCACAGCCGCCGGCTCCGCACCAGGTCCTTCGTTGTGGGCGAGCAATTTGGTGCTTCGGCTCAATCAAAAGAAGGTGTACAAGCTCGCGTCCTGATACGTCTCAAACGTATCTATAATTTTTGAGTGATCCATGCTTGTTTTATGTCATTGTCACATGTTTTTGCCATCTTTTTATATAATTTTAAGGTATTTTATTGAATTAACCTATTGACAAGATGCCCAGTGCCAGTTCCCTGTTTTTGTGCTGATTTTGTTGCAGAAAGTTACTTCTGGAAATATTCTCGGAATTGGACGAAAATTTACATGGATTTTTTATCGGACAAATGAGGATGAGAGCCAGAAGGGTGACCCTGGGGGAGGCCCACATGGCAGGGCGGCCTCCCCACGTGGGTCTAAGGGGGGCCGTGGGCGAGACCCGTCTGTGCCCCTCGGAGACCTCTTCGTGACGCCCTTTTGCCTATAAATCACCCCCAACGCAAAAAACCCTAACCCCCGAAGGATTTTCCCAAATACGCAACAGAGCTCCGCCGCCATCGCCGACAAGTTTCGGGGGTTCATAAGGTCCTGTTCCGGCACCTTGCCGGGACAGGGATCGACCGCCGGGGCCATCTCCATCAACACCGCTACTTCCCGCGATGAGGAGGGAGTAGTCCCTCACCGGGGCTGAGGCTTATACAAGTAGCTATGTGGTTATCTCTCTCTCCCATGATGTGATCTTCGTTGTGATCATGAGCTTTGTTAGTGTAGTTGAATACATGATGTTTCCCTATGTGTAATAGATATGATGTTACTCAAGTGGTGGTATTTAGTACAATTTCCGGAGCCACCGTTGTGATCATGGTACCTCAGTGACAGGATGGGTGCCATGTGTGACTCTATGGATAATAGATTGGAAGGATCTTCATCATGAGTTTGTTCTTTATTTGTTGGATTGAATAGATCATGAGGTTTCTTGATGCTTGTGTTACTTAAGAAAGAGACTATTCAAGAAATAGGTTGTCGTGTTTGTTAGTACTATCTTTGGATGCAGTTAGTGACAACATGAAGTGTCCATAGATGTGGAATACGAACTTTAAGGTGTGCTTTTCATAGCCCTACGCAATTCTCATCCTATTTGATCCACAAAAGAATTATCTCCGAGTAACGTCTACCATGCATGTATTTTTGTGGGAACTATCATGTGTTTAATTATGTTAATGATGTTGAGAGTAGTCACTAGTGAAAGTATGAAGTCTAGGCCTTGTTTCCAAGCATTGATACACCGTTTTTAGTCACTTTTGTCACTTGTTTGCTTGCTGCCATTTTTATTACAGAATTACAAAATCACCTTTTACCATCCATATCACTTGCATTTTACCATCTCTTTGCCGAACTAGTGCACCTATACAACTGGCAATTGTATTAGGTGTGTTGGGGACAGAAGAGACTTCTTGTATCTTAATTGCAGGGTTGCTTGAGAGGGATATCTTTGACCTCTACCTCCTGTGGATTCGATAAACCTTGGGAGGCCCAACAAGTCTACAAGAATAGAAGTGTGTAGTAGACATCAAGCTAATTTCTGGCGCCGTTGCCGGGGAGGTAAGGTAAACGGTACTCACACTCCGACGACGAAGCTAATTTCTAGCATTGTTGTTGGGGAGGTGAGTGCTTGAAGGTATCTTCTTTAGATCTTGCAATTAAATCTTTTTGTTTCTTGTTTTTATTTCACTAGTTCGGTTTAATGGAAAACAACAAAAAAATTAGAGAGATTTATAAAATTTATCTTGAAATTGGTCATGATGCTTTTGAAGAGAAAATTAAAAAACCTATGGAACTTTATTTGCATAATAATCATTATAGTAGCAATGTCATTAGCATGAATTCTTTGGACACCATTATTGCTAATGCTATGGAAAATTCTAAGCTTGGGGAAGCTGGTTTTGATGAATATGATCTTTTTAGTCCCCCAAGCTTTGAGGAGGAAATTTGCTTTGATTATACTATGCCTCCTATATATGATGATTATTATGATGAATGTGATATTTTCAGTCCACCTACTATTGAGGAAAAAGTTTATTATGATCATGATATGCCTCCTATTTATGATGATTACAATGATGATTATGATAGTTTTACTCCCACTATTACTAATGAGAAGGATTTTACTTATGTGGAGAGTAATAATAATACTTTTATGCATGTGAATCATGAGAAAAATGCTTTATGTGATGGTTATGTTATTGAGTTTTCTTATGATTCTACTGAAAGTTATTATGAGAGAGGGAAGCGTGCTTATATAAATTTTCATCTTATGAAGTTTCCCCTCTTTATTTTGAAGGTTTTAATGTTGCACTTGCTTTGCCTTCCTATGATTAATGCTTTATGCCCCCAATGATTTATTTTCTTACAAGATGCCTATGCATAAGAAGAGAGTTAGACTTAAATGTGTTGGTATTTGCTTCATGATGCTCTCTTTCGCGTTCCAACTCTTGTTCTTATGAGAGCATCATTAAAATTATCATGCCTAGCTAAAAGGCTTAAAGAAAAGCGCTTGTTGGGAGACAACCCATCTTTTACTTTTAGTTTTTTTTTATTTTTCTTGATTCATGAAGTTGTTGCCTCTGTAGCAACTTCATTGTATCTTTTTGTTTTGGTTTTTTGTGCCAAGTTTAGCCACTAATGCATTGAAAGTGCGAGGTGTTGTTTTGCTGTCCAGAAACAGAATTTTGTCGTTCACTGTTCGAAAATCTAAAAATCCTCTGAATTTTATCTTTTTTCTGAAATTTTTTGAAAGCAAGACTGATACTTTTACCTATCTTCCGTTAGTTTTGACTTTTTTTATTTGAGCTACAGAAGTGACTCGAACAATTCGATCTTTACAGACTGTTCAGTTTTTGACATATTCTGCTTTTATTTGTATTCCTCTCTTTTACTATCGTCAAATGTGATACTCTTGAGGAGGAGTGCCACATGAGGCTTAGTAAACAGTAGCTAATGCCCAATAAGTTGTTTGCAATTTGTCTTGAGTTTAACACATGTGGATTTTAATTTATGAGTACTAACCCTCTAATCAGTTTATGAGAAGTTTTGTGTGAAGGGAGTTTTTAAGTTCCAAAGGAGAGGATAATGAAGAAATTGAAGATGGATCAGAGTTCAAGCTTGGGGATGCCCCATGGAACCCCCTCTGAATATCAAGAACCATCAAGCATCTAAGCTTGGGATGTCCAAGGCATCCCCTCTTCTTCATCTACTATCATGAGGTCGTCTTTGTTGAACTAAGTTTTTATCACTTTACATATTATGTGCTATGCTTGGAGCATCTTTTTACGTTCAGTTTTGTTTGTTTGTTTGCTGGTCGTATGCTTGTTTGATCCTTGCTTTATTTGTGTGGGAGAGAGACACGCTCCGCTTTTTCATTTGAATACTCCTTTGCTTCGCTTATATCTTGTTGAGTATTCTTAGCTACTGTTTGTTTGCTAGTAAGCTCTCGCTTTTAGCTTTAATCTTGTTTAGAGCTGCTAGTTGTTGATGTTAAACTCTCTTGTTCTTCATTTATATTTGTTAGAGAGTTGCTATGGTTGCTTGTTTAATTTGTTAGAGCGATAAAATGCTATCCATGTGATATTGGAATGAAATTAAATCCTGCATAGTCTTGTAGATCATGTTGTGGATAATTGATACTTCTCATTTGTTTTGAGATATTAAGATGAATGCTTAAACTTGCTGGTTATTTGATTGGAATTGATTAGTAAAGAAATACTGCTAAAAACTTGAAACTGTGTGGTGTTTCATAGTTTTTAATTTATTAAGCTCATCTTTCTATCAAAAGAATTGTTTGGTCAACATTGGAGACGATGTGGAGATTTTATGGTTATGATTGATAAATGTCTTATGCTACTATGTTACCGGTTAATTTTAGATGTTTGCTTCAAATACCTTCTTTGCTAAGCCCAAAAATTCGTACTGAGTGTATGGTTCACTCGTGCATCCAAATCCCAAAGCCAAACTATCTTGCCAGCTGAGTCCACCATATCTACCTATGCATGGTATTTCCTGCCATTCCAAGTAAATTTGTCATGTGCTATCTTTAAAAATTCAAAATACTCCTTTTGTGCCTCTGTTTTTAAGCTCATGAGGGAGCAGTAGAGAGCTAGATATAACTTGTGACGAGCAAGGTCATTTCCCCCCTTTCACCCGGTGTCGATGGATTACGTCTTCACTTGAATCAACCCGAGAGCAGCTTAAGCAAAATATAAATATAATTCACCATTCTCCTCCGCGCAATGAAAATCTGAGAAATGAGATCAAAACATTGGACAATGGTGAAACCAAGGAGAAAGAGGAGCGTACTCGCTCCTCTAAAAACCAGCTGCTCTCACAAGTCTAAAAGCATTACTTGTTATGGGGGACTAGATAGCTTCTCTGTTGTGAAGTCATTGAGGAAAGCATGCATGTCTCAAAATTGTTTTACTTCTGTTTCATAAAAAAAACAAAAATCTCTAGCACATGACTAATCCCTGCTTCCTTCTGCGAAGGGCCTTTATTTTACTTTTAATGTTGAGTCAGTTTTCCTCTTCCTTATATCTCCACCAAAGCAGACATCTAGCATTGACCCTGGGTATCATTGATCATATTGCATTGTCAGATTAAACATGAATCTTTATATTGACTTTAACGTTGGAAGTTGAAGCTTTTTGCTAAAACTTGCATCGTCTTTGTTTTGATTCTCAAACACTTTTGTCATGGAATTGTTACCTTTGAGAATTAATCAAATATGTGGATCACATTGCTTTCATGTCTTTAACGTACTATTTATGAAAGGTTTTGCTTGAATGATTCAACTTGGTTATTCATTGCTTTCTTGCTATCAACTATAGACAATTGTTTTGTATCACTTCATTCGCATCCTATGCTTTACATTACTATCTTGATCATGTTTGTGTTGGTTGCATGTCTCATCAAAAATTATTTTGTTATCACTTACCTACTCGAGGACGAGTAGGAGTTAAGCTTGGGGATGCTGATATGTCTCAAACGTATCTATAATTTTTGAGTGATCCATGCTTGTTTTATGTCATTGTCACATGTTTTTGCCATCTTGTTATATCATTTTAAGGCATTTTATTGGACTAACCTATTGACAAGATGCCCAGTGCCAGTTCCCTGTTTTTGTACTGATTTTGTTGCAGAAAGTTACTTCTGGAAATATTCTCGGAATTGGACGAAAATTTATGGGGATTTTTTATTGGACAAATGAGGAAGGGAGCCAGAAGGGTGACCCTGGGGGAGGCCCACATGGCAGGGACGGCCTCCCCACGCGGGTCTAAGGGGGGCCGCGGGTGAGACCCGTCTGTGCCCCTCGGAGACCTCCTCGCGACGCCCTTTTGCCTATAAATCACCCCGACACAAAAACCCTAACCCCCGAAGGATTTTCCCAAATACATAACAGAGCAACGCCGCCATCGCCGACAAGTTTCAGGGGTTCAGAAGGTCCGTTCCGGCACCCTGCCAGGACGGGGATCGACTGCCGAGGCCATCTCCATCAACACCACTGCTTCCCGCGATGAGGAGGGAGTAGTCCCTCATCGGGGCTGAGGCTTATACAAGTAGCTATGTGGTTATCTCTCTGCCATGATGTGATTTTCGTTGTGATCATGAGATTTGTTAGTGTAGTTGAATACATGATGTTTCCCTATGTGTAATGGATATGTTGTTGCTCAAGTGGTGTTATTTAGTACAATTTCCGGAGCCACCGTTGTGATCATGGTACCCTCGCTGACAGGATGGGTGCCGTGTGTGACTCTATGGATAATAGATTGGAAGGATCTTCATCATGATTTTGTTCTTTATTTGTTGGATTGAATAGATCATGAGGTTTCTTGATGCTTGTGTTATTTAAGAAAGAGACTATTCAAGAAATAGGTTGTGGTGTTTGTTAGTACTATCTTTGGATGCGGATAGTGACAGCATGAAGTTTCCACAGAACTTTAAGGTGTGCTTTTCGTAGCCCTACGCAATTCTCATCCTATTTGATCCACAAAAGAATTATCTCCGAGTAACGTCTACCATGCATGTATTTTTGTGGGAACTATCATGTGTTTAATTATGTTAATGATGTTGAGAGTAGTCACTAGTGAAAGTTTGAAGCCTAGGCCTTGTTTCCAAGCATTGATACACCGTTTTAGTCACTTTTGTCACTTGTTTGCTTGCTACCATTTTTATTACAGAATTCCAAAATCACCTTTTACCATCCATATCACTTGCATTTTACCATCTCTTCGCCGAATTAGTGCACCTATACAACTGACAATTGTATTAGGTGTGTTGGGGACACAAGAGACTTCTTATATCTTAATTGCAGGGTTGCTTGAGAGGGACCTTGGGTTGACCTCTACCTCCCGTGGATTCGATAAACCTTGGGTTACTCACTTAAGGGAAAAATGCCGCTATCCTACAAACCTCTGCGCTTGGAGGCCCAACAAGTTTACAAGAATAGAAGCATGTAGACATCACGTCCCCATGGAAGGGACCCTTCATCATCCATGAAGTCATCAGCGGCGGCGCGTACCGCCTGAAGCACGCAAAGAGCGGCGAGCTCTCCCGCAACCCGTGGAACGTTGCACACTTGCGACGCTTTTATGCTTAGCACAACTATCTATAAGGCTATTCAGCCATTGATGTAATACCCGAGACCTCGTCTCCTTGAATAAAGTTGCAACGTTCCTCTATTGACACAGTCGACACCCTATGACTTCATCGCCTCAGCGGCACCCAATACTCGCGGGCTACGCTATATAGGCTCAACAAGTTAATCACCTCAGTGGCACCCGATACTCGGGGGCTACGCTATACAGGCTCAACAAATTAATCACCTCAGCGGCACCCGATACTCGGGGGCTACGTTGTATAGGCTCAACAAACGTAATCACCTCAGCGGCACCCGACACTCGGGGGCTAAGGCTCAACGCCTCAGCCGCATCCAAGGCTAGGGGCCATGATTCGCATAAGTCAGCATCACAAAACCCGAAAGACGCAAGCAGGTCCATTGAGCCCACGCTCAACAAAAAAAACAAATATAAAGCACTGCCAACGCGCAGCAAAACATTTACTGTATATATATATTACACAATCAAACAATGATTACACAAGAAAAAAAGAATAGCTACTCTACGGGCTCCACCTTCAGATTCTGCAACGCCCGGTGATCCAAGTGCAACTCGGTGTCCTACTCCAGTTTTTCGATCAACCTGGTGGCCGGACCCTCTAAAACGCGGTAGTGTGCCTGTATCGGAGTAGGCCCACCAGCAGGGTGTGGAGGAAGCTCTTCTATCGCGGTCAGGCACATATAGGGATGGCGGATATGTACAAAGGCCAAGGCATATGTGGCGCCGCTGATAAGATGCTCCCGTACAAACTCCCTTATAGCCTCGCCACGCCGAGACTTTGACATCAGGGCAGCAAGGCTTTGCAGCTGCTCGTTCAAAGGAAACAAGGCTTTGTACACCAATGATAAAGCAGACCTGCAAGAATCAACAAAGGTACCCACCTGCTGCACGCGATCCTGTAAGGTGGCCAACACCCGACCTCGGGCACCATCAGACCAGAATGAAGTGGTGTCCCGACCCAAGTCGCTAGCAATACGGCCGAGTCGACCATTCACTCGGTTGGCTTCCGCTGAGCATCTAACTAGACACCTTTAGAAAAGAAAAGCAACTTTGGTCAGCAGAGACTACAACAAACAAGCAGGCTCGGGGGCTCGTAGTCACTTACAAAGAAGGTCCTCGTTCGCCTTCCCCAACTCTTCCAAGAGAAAAGCTTCTCGTTCGGCCGGGCGAGGCTGTTTCGACTTCATGACGGCTAGGACGCCATGGGCCACTCGCAAGTCTTGCTCCAACCTGGCACACCGCGTTTGCAGAATCGACTACCTGTACTCGTCATGGTCACGGGTGCCAGGAGCACTGGGTGCACCAGAAGCTTCAGAGCCATGCATCTGGGCGGAGGCACCCTCAGTAGCTTCGGGAATGCCAGCAGGATCAGCCTGCACACAAAAAGCATTGGATATAAGAACCCTTCACCTCAGCATCGACAAGGTGCTCTCGCCCAAGTCCATCAGCAGACTCGGGGGCTACGCGAGTCAGCCAAACACACAAACAAAGCAAAACAACACAGAAGACATCAAATATGAGAAAAGCCCCCCCCCCCCGGTCAGCATTCATTACAACTGAAGGCATCAAGGATTAAGTTTTACAAAGTTGAAGAAAAAATCTACAAGCCTACAAGCTACCGAGTGCTGGTAGATTTCTTCGCCTTCTCCATGCGCTTGGTAGCCCTCTTCTCCATGGTTTCCATCAGCTTACGAGCAAGCTCATTCGACCTCTCGAAGAAGCCGCTAAGAGGCAGTGGCTTGTCATCGGGTCCTTTGGGAAACCCCGACACGGCCTTATCAAAGTCCACCTCGACGCCGTGCCCAACAGCAGGAGAAGGGTGGTCTGCGAGCCACGTACCGTCAGTTCGTGCCTGAAGTCTCCAATGGTGGAAGTATCCAGGCTGAACAGGTCCGTGAGTTCGCCGAGGGAGGAAGGAGCCTGGCCCTTGGGAAAAACATTCCTGTGCAGGCTGGCCAGTGATACGTTGCAAACGTATCTACTTTTCCAAACACATTGCTATTGTTTTGCCTCTGATTTTTAATGAATTGTTTGGAACTAACCCGAACTGACGTTGTTTTCAGCATAATTGCATTTGGTGTCTTTCTTTTGTGCAGGGTTGAAAAGTTCGCGGAAAATTCCAGAAAAATTACAAAAAGGATTTTTGAGGGAAAATAGTCACGGAGCCAGAAGACCACGAGGGTGGGCCACCCCAGGAGCAGGGGCGGGTCCCACCCGTGGGTGGGGCCTAGGCCAGGGGCCGTCCCTGCCCCTGGAGCATCGCCTCTCGGCCCCCCTTCACATATAAACTCCGTTTGACCTAAAAACATCAACCCCCAATCACTTTTTCCAGAAACCTTACGGAGCTCCGCTGCCATCCTGTCGTGGTGGGTAGCACGGCATATCCATCAAAGACGGAAAAGAGTATGGGGCAGGCGACGATCGGATGCTCGCGCGGGATTGGGCAACCAACATGCAAACACACGTCAATTACCCAGGTTCGGGGCCCTCCTTGTGGAGGTAACACCCCTACGTCCTGCTCTTCTTGTTCTTATTGATTGATCACAAATCGAGCTACAAGGTTCGCTCCTGGAGCTGTATGGCGGTGGTGCCGGCTTGAGATGTCAAGCCGGCTGGAGGTAGACGATGATCTACCGTGGGTCTGCCTCCCTCTCCGCTTGAGTCTGTTACTTGCCTCGCGCAGGAGGCCCATGTACGCCTTATATAGGCAGCGGCTAGGGTTTTGGGGTTACAAGGAGATTACACGATTGCCCCTATGACATCACTACTCTGGAGCCGGCTGGTACTATCTCATCATTACACTGTAGCTGTAACGCCCGACAGGGGCTGGACGATCCGGGCCTACTAGTACGGACCGGTCGGTTGGTAGAGGCCGGCTGCTCTAGCCGGCCGTCCGCCTCCGGGTAGGCGAAGCGGCCTGCTTTATCCGGCGGGCTTCAGGCGGCACGCTGTAGCCGGCCCATGTAGTTCTTGAAGAAACAGTCCTCTTAGGGGTATCCGGGGTTCATATCCCCGACACTAGCCCCCGAGATCGTGGAGTCTTGCCGGCTTGCCGGGTAGACTTCTCGAGCTTCAATGTCTTGTTCGTCGCTGTAGTTGAAGTCGTCCGGCTTGAAGTTTGCCGGATAAGGTGACGATGGCCGGAGGTGGTTCGTCCGGCTTGGGGTAGCCGGTCTCCAGTAGTCTGGATGTCTTGGGAGTCGTGGGTCGTGGCACGCGTCAGCCACGTTTCGCCGCTTGGTCGTGATGGTCGCGCTCTGCCCGATGTCAGGGGCACGTCGCTTCAGTCTTCGTCGGGCTGGATCGTCTGTGGCAACTGCCTGCTAGTGGGATCGTCTGCGGACGGCGCGGCCTGCCCGCGCCCCACGTGGCGCGTGGAGCGGTGCGGTTCCGCCTGCCCCCCCCTTTAAAGGGGAAAAGAGGGGGAAGGCTCGGAGTTTTCGCTCCTCTCTCCCGCTTCGTCTTCTTCGCCTGCTTCTTGCTCTTCTTGCTCCTCACCGATTTCTTCATCTCGCTGCTTCCGCTTCCGCCTCCTCCACCACGGGCAACAGATCTTCAATGGCGAGCACGGGTGCCTGGATGGGTTCCACCATCGACAATAAGTTCCTTCTGAAGCTTCACCGGAATGGGTCCATGGGGAAGAGCGGCGATGTGGAGGCTCGCGCCCCGCCCCCTGGAGAGATCTCGCCGAGCCCAAACCGGATGAATTCGTCATGTTTTACACGCATGTGGAGCGGGGATTGGGGCTCCCCGTCAGCTCGTTCTTCAACGAGTTTCTGCATTTTTACGGGCTGCAGCCTCACCATTTGGGGGCAAACTGCATCACGCAGTTGTCTTGCTTCGTCACGCTATGCGAAGCGTATCTGGGCGTTTGGCCCAGTATGGAGCTCTTCGGTATGTTCTTCTTCTTGCGGTCCCAGGTGACCGCTGGGCTGCAGCGGGACTGCGGCGGCGTCTCCATCAGCGCAAAGAACACGCCGTTCCCCAAGATCCATCTGCCCGAGTCCATCAAGAAGTGGCAGAATACATACTTCTATGTCAAGAACGCCACTGCGGTTGACCGGGTCAACCTCCCCGCCTTCGCCAACACGCGTCCGGCGGACAGATCCTGGAGCCGGAAGCCGGCAGTCGATGAGGGTCTGCAGAACACCCTGTTCACCCGCCTGGAGAAGCTGGTGGCGGACGGCTTGACGTCCAGGGACCTGACCATGGCCTGGACGACAAGGCGGATGTTTCCGCTGCAGGAGCGCTCGCACAAGATGTGCTTCTACTCCGGCGTCCGGGATCCTACTCGAGCTTCCATGAATATCCCGACGCAAGAGGGATTAAGCGAGTGGGTTTCCCGTCTCATCACCGACAGGCTTGAGGATGATTGGGAGTTCGGGCTCGATCCCTTCGACCGCTCGGATCGCGCTCCTGAGGTGAACTTCTTCCCTTCTCATATCGCTTTCGATTCCTTTTCCGGCTGCCGCCTGATCTAGCCGGCTTGCCGGGTAGCTTTGTGAGGTCCAGATGGTTGAAGATTTTGAAGTAGTCTTCGAGCCTGATGTCCAGGGTCCCCTTTCTGCGGCGCAGACGGCCATGCTGGAGGAGGAGAGCGCCGCCGAGGAGCAGGCGGCGGGTGGAGGTGCGGACACTGCCACTGGAGGCGGATCCGGCGGCGAAGCCCGTGTCGTCGCGGGAACACGCGGCGACACCACCGAGTCGTCTGGAGGAGGTGCCGATGCCGGCGGCGATGATGACGCCACCCGGACTGCAACGAGCCCGGTCTCTGCCGCTGGCGCCGACTCCGACTCGGCCGCCTACCGGGACGAGGATCTCGAGCGCGACGATCCGCCCCCGGTTTCGTCGCCCCGTGGTAAGTCTTCTGGGCCCGGGGTCGCCGGGCAGGCTGACAATGTTGTGCGTGTGGTAGTAGATCTCTCCACCAGCTCTGAACCGGACTCAGAGGGTTCTTCCTCCGTGCCAGCCTCCAAGCCGGCGATATCCACCCGCCGGACCAAGGAGTTGGAGGCGGCGGCGCGGAAGAAGGTGGTCCTTCCTCGGCGGATCGTGAAGGAGAGGCGGTCGAAGTCGGCCGCCGATGTTGATGCAAATACTGCGCCGCCCAAGCGGAAGGGCGCATTTGAGAAGCGAGGCGTGCTGCCCGCCAAGAAGTTGGCTTCGACGTCATCCCGTCCTACCACAGGCGGCCTGTCGCCAGCCGGAAGGCCGAGGGCGGAGACATCCGAGACCGAGGCCAGGGCGGACGAGATCATGGCCGAGGTCCGGGCTGAGGTCGACGCCAAAATGACGGAGGAGGAGGCCCAGACTGATGGGGCCAACAACGAGGTGATTGGTCTTGCTTTAGGTGGTGATTTCATTTACGATTCGAATCCGGATGACTTGGAGAAGGAGTTTTATGCTCAGTCGGCGCAGGCAGTCTTAGCCTTAGGAGCATCTGATGCTGATTTTACTGTGGAGCAGCTGCTGGCCTCGAGGGAGGACGAGGAGAAGGCGAAGGCGGCGGACGTGGAGAGGACAGAGCCCGCCGCCGGCAAGACCCACGCCCAGGTGGTTAACCCTTTTCCTCCTATTGTACTTGGTTATGACTCGGGTATGGAGGATATGGAGAAGGCTATTTACGCGGAGCTGGCGCAGGCGGACTTGATCCGGGTGTCGATGGATGCCCAGGCGGCTGCAAGGCAGCCAGCGGCTGCCAAGGCGGCCGAGGAGAAGGCGGCAGCGGGCGCGGAGGCCGGCGATACCGCAAAAGCCTCTGTCGGGGCCGAGGTGGTGCCGGCTCGCACGGAGCAGCCGGTCGAAGATCCTGTCGCTCCGGCGAAAGGCGGCGATGCGCCTTCCGGAGGCGTGAAGCGCCCGTCCGACGCTGTGCCTCCCCCTCCGCCAAAGCGGACGAAGAGGAGGGCGGCCAAGGCGCTGGGCTCGCGTGTCGGGTAAGTCTTTGTCTTGTGGTAGGAATCTTCACAACTTGCACTCAATGGTGACGCCTTCCTTGTTTCGTAGGGCTCCACTCCCTATAGTGGAGACGGCGGTTGTCGCGGTGAAGGAGTCGGCATCGGTGCCTGTCACCGAGGTCCCCGCGGCGCAAGCGGCAGATCCGCCTTCGGAGGCGAAGACGACGGAGGCGGAGAGCCGAGTACTGGTGGAGGCGGCTCCCCTTGTGGTCGACTTCAACCCTCCGGCTTCGGGTGGGATGCCGAGACGCCCGTGGGTGCCTTCCAGGTGGTTCCCCAGCCCGGCGTCGGGGCTGGGTATACCGCCTTCCCCACCCCTTCTTTGACCGTGGCCGTGACAGCCAAGGACAAGGCCATTGCGGAGGCGACGGCCTCGCTCCCCGGCCCTCGCCAATCAACTCTGGTGTCCTCCCCGCCGTACTCCGGGCCAGTGCCGGCTCGGCCCGATGCGTCGGGAACGATTCCCCTCGCCGAACTGGCGGAGCGGGTGGCCAGGGAGAACTTGGCCAACGTAACGTTGCTCCGCTCCTCCATGGAGCAAGGTCTGGCCGCGGCGAATAGGGAGGCGACAATGCTCAAGCGAGAGCTCGAAGCAGCTAAAGGTTTGGCTCCCATTTCCCCCGCATTCTGTCTTGATGTTCTGCCTTTTTCTCTTGCATGTCTTGGCTTGACGGTGACTTGATCTTCACAGGTGACACCACCTCCCGTGCCGGCTTGGAGAAGCAATTGAAGGAGAAGGATGCCGCCTTGACCTCAACCAAGGCCGATCTCCAAGCGGCGGAGAAGGCATCAGAAGAGCGCCGCCTCGAGGTCGTCCGGCTGGGCGAGGAGGCGGCGAGGTTGCGGGAGTCGGAGCGCCGGAAGCAGAGCGAGATTGAATCTCTCCGAGAGAATGCGTCCGAGCTGAGGGATCAATTGAAGGCTTCCGTCGAGAGCAGCGACCAGATCGTTCAGGAGGCTAAGGCACGCGAGCTTGAGCAGGAGCTGCTGGTGAGTGGCTTGGTCAAGGAGGTTGAGCACATAAACGCGCTGATCCTCGGTAAGTGAAGTCTCCTTTCTCCTTGGTTTTTTGCTTTAGGTCTTCTACTCGGCCTTACTGGTTTGAAATGCAGGCCTCTATCCCGAGGTGGATACGCAACTCCAACAAGACGCTGCCTCGGCTCGCTCTCGACCGGAGTCTTCTGGCGCCGCTGCCGGGTCTGCTCCGACTACCACTTCCCGCCTTCTGCGATTTGGACAGGAATTCAAGCGGCTGAAGGAGGCGGCAGAGGGCGTGCTTGAGAATCTGTGGCCGGACACTCCCTTGCCGGCTACTCTCCACGACTTATGCGCCCGGCTCGAAGGGGCGCCTGCCGGCATCAACGACCAGGTGGAGATGGCGGCGCGCGGAGGCACCGACATGGCCCTGGCCGTGGTGAAGTCCTGGTACCCTGGCGTGCAGACGAGCAGGCTGATGGACGGCTTCGCGACGGTACATCCTTCGTGGAGCTTGCGTCCAGAAATTGCCGCGGCCTCCGAGCGGATTGCCGAGGCTGTTGACTTGACGACGCTGGTGCCTGCCGAGCCGTCATCGACGCCGAAGCCGACTGAAGATGCTGGAGCCGGCGACGCTGCTGCCGTCTGATTCGCTTGCCTCCCCGGTATGCCGGGTGTAATTGTTATTCTGTGCCGTCAATTGTCCTGCCACATTAACCATTTTGTTGTCTTGGACACCTTTGAAGGTCATCATGTAAAAATTCGCTATTCTGCTTCCTGCCATGGTCTGTTGTTGTGAGTGTCATTTCCTCTGTGACTGCTGGGCCTTTGTGCTATAATTCGTGCTTGTTTTTGGTGGTGCTTATCACCATCCCTAGCCCCCGAATTTTGGGCCGGTTTGAGCATCAATCCGGGTCGAAATTCCACGTTTCCTGCTTATCGCTTATCTTCTGTCGTCGTTATATCGTGCAGCCCCCGAGTCCGTGACTTGGGGTGATTTAGATACACGTCCGGGTCTGCGGAGCCGGCTTGCCGACTGCGCAGCCCCCGGGAATCTTTTGCCGGTTGACGGCTTGGCAGCCCCCGAGTCCATGACTTCGGGGTGATTTTTGTATTCATCCGGGTCTGGGCAGCCGCCTTGGCGGGTGCGCAGCCCCGGGGAATCTTTTGCCGGCTGACGGCTTCACAGCCCCCGAGTCCATGACTCGGGGTGATTTTTGTATTCGTCCGGTCTGGGCAGCCGCCTTGGCAGGTGCGCAGCCCCCGGGGATCTTTCTTTGCGGCTGACGGCTTCGCAGCCCCCGAGTCCATGACTCGGGGTGGTTTTATATGTTCATCTGGGTCTGGGCAGCAGGCTTGGCGGGTGCGCAGCCCCGGTATCTTTTGCCGGCTAACGGCTTCGCACCCCCGAGTCCATGACTCGGGGGGGTGATTTTTATATGTCATCGGGTCGGGGCAGCCGGTTTGGGCGGGTGGCGGCAGCCCCGGGTATGTTTCATGTTTGGGCCGGCTAACGGCATCGCAGCCATGCCCCCGAGTCCATGATCGGGTGGTTTTTATATGTTCATCCGGGTCTGGGCAGCGGCTTGGCGGGTGCGCAGCCCCGGGTATCTTTTGCCGGCTGACGGCTTCGCAGCCCCCGANTTTCCTTCTGTCATTGTTATGTCATGCCGCCCCCGAGTCCATGACTCGGGGTGATTTAGATATACGTCCGGGTCTGCGGAGTCGGCTTGCCGGCTGCGCAGCCCCGGGAATCTTTTGCCGGCTGACGGCTTCGCAGCCCCCGAGTCAGTGACTCGGGGTGATTTTATGTTCGTCCGGGTCTGGGCAGCCGCCTTGGCGGGTGCGCAGCCCCGGGAATCTTTTGCCGGCTGACGGCTTCGCAGCCCCCGAGTCCATGACTCGGGGTGATTTTTATATTTTCATCCGGGTCTGGGCAGCCGCCTTGGCGGGTGCGCAGCCCCCGGGAATCTTTTGCCGGCTGACGGCTTCGCAGCCCCCGAGTCCATGACTCGGGGTGATTTTTATATTTTCATCCGGGTCTGGGCAGCCGCCTTGGCGGGTGCGCAGCCCCCGGGAATTTTTGCCGGCTGACGGCTTGGCAGCCCCCGAGTCCATGACTCGGGGTGATTTTTATATTTTCATCCGGGTCTGGGCAGCCGGCTTGGCGGGTGCACAGCCCCCGGGAATTTTTTGCCGGCTGACGGCTTGGCAGCCCCCGAGTCCATGACTCGGGGTGATTTTTATATTTTCATCCGGGTCTGGGCAGCCGCCTTGGCGGGTGCGCAGCCCCGAGAATTTTTTGCCGACTGACGGCTTCGCAGCCCCCGAGTCCATGACTCGGGGTGATTTTTATATTTCGTCCGGGTCTGGGCAGCCGCCTTGGCGGGTGCGCAGCCCCCGGGTATCTTTTGCCGGCTGACGGCTTCGCAGCCCCCTTGGCTTCTGTGCGTGGACCCAGTTGCAGTTACTGAAGGGTCCCGTCAACTGGGTTTCGTTGCCACGTGTAGATCGTGGGATCGTGGGCGACGGTTGGGTCTCCCACGTTGTCCCTTGTTTGTGCTATAAATCTTGACCGTTTTCTTTCTCCTCCTTCACTCGCGCCTCTTTGCTCCTTTTCGCATTCCTCTTCTTGTTTCCTTGCTTCTCCGTCATGGTGAAGTCTGAGCCCATGGACGCTGCCGCTGAGGAAACCATCGCTGCTCCTCCAGCGAAACGTCCTCGCGGTCGTCCCCCAAGAGCGGCGGCCGAGGGCGGGGGAAAGCGGTCGCCTCCGCTGCCGCCGGTAGCATTGCTGGCCGCGTCAAGGGCGGCGGCCGTGCTGGCTTGAGGACTGCGGGTGCCGCCGGTGGCGGCATCAGCATCGGCGCTGGTCGTGGCAAGCAACTCCTAGTTCTTCACGACACATCGAGCGAGGAGGAAACCGTCCCTGTTCTTCCACCTCCGGGCTTTGACCCGATTCCTAAATACGCTCCGTCTGCTGTCGCCGGTGGCGAGGAAGAGAGCGCGGAGCTGTCTTCCGCCTCTTCCGACTCGCTGGAGAACCCGCGGCGCCCGGCCTGGGGTGTGTTCCCCATCGGGGAGTTCCTCCTGATCCTGCACTCGCCAGTTACTGGGCCAGTGCAGAGGCTTCCCGACGCCCTCGCCGACGCACTGCCAGGCGCTGGCCACTTCAAGTTCAAGCTCTTCCGTGAGGGTGCCTCCCAGGGTCCCTGGGATGCAACCGTCCGGTTTACCTCCCAGGTGGTGGGCAATGCTGTTGTCAACCGGGTGGAGTTCGTCAGGGGTTGGGACGAGTTCGCCGACTTCTACGAGCTCGAAGCCGGCTTCATCCTCTGCTTTCGCCTCCGACGTGACAAGGGCGTCTTCTTCGTGAAGGTGTTCGACGGCACCCTCTGCATCAAGCACTGGGCCGGCAAGAAGATAGGCGGATCCGGGAAGGCGACGGTTGCCGCTTAGGGAGCTCTGCCGGCTCGACTCTGTAGTTGCGCGGGGAGGGTCCGCCTGTGGACCTCCCTCTTTTGCTTTGTTGTTTAGCCTTCATCTGTAATGCCTCGCCCTTTATGTTTAATGCTACTTGCTCTTGTTCCTGTACTTTTGCTTGTGCGCAATTTTCATTTCCTGTTTGTCGTGCCTGTGTCCGGCTTGGGCTCTCGAAGCCGGTTGGCGGCGTTTCCGCGCGTGAAATGAAATGACGAAGCGATTAGTTTGCTGTTATGATCATGGAGTATACTTTTACTGTGCTTAACTTAATTTCACACTCGCCTGTAGCCTTTCCTGCCGCCGTTCGTGTGCACTTCACCGTCTAGCGGGATCATGCACACTACTACAACGCTAGGGTCCGGTTTGTTAGGCCAGAGTTTTCTCAGCCGGTAACGACTTCTATTTCTTACGTCTTTCGCATACACTCAGCCTCCAGCTTATTCTCTTGCCGGCCTTAACCGGATTCGAAGAGTTAGCCGTTTAGCATTGTGTAGTTAATCGTCCGTATTCGGAGAAGCGGTTGCCGACTGCCGGCTTGGCCGAGTTTGCAGAAGAACGTTATTTCAGCCGGCAGGACTTCCCTTTATGCGTTTTTCACGTTGTTTGCCCCCTCCAGCTTGTTCTCTTGCCGGCCTTAACCGGATTCGAAGAGTTAGCCGTTTAGGGGTTAGTCACGCTACACGGCCGCTAAAGGCAAGCTTGCCGGCTGCCGGAAGAGCCGGTTAGAAAATGCAGAAAAAGTTGCGAAAAACTGCTCATGTGCTCATCATTCTCGTTTCTTTTATTGATAGCATAGGTGATACATACATTGTACTTTCTCAAGTGTAGAATCGACGCAAGAGTGCCGCGTTCCATGGCCTTTCCGTTTCATCGCCTTCCTTGTCCATCGTGTCCTTCTTGTGCTCGCGGGCGTCGATGAGGTAGTAGGCATCGTTGATGAGTGCTTTGCTGACGATGAATGGTCCTTCCCACGGTGATGACAACTTGTGCATGTTTTTGGTGTCTTGGATGAGCCGGAGCACGAGGTCGCCTTCACGAAAATGGACGTTCTTGATGCGCCGACTGTGGTAGTTGCGTAGCTGTTGCTGGTACATCGCCGACCTTGATTCGGCAAGTTGGCGTGCTTCCTCGAGCAGGTCCATGCCGTCTTCGTAGGCTTGCTTAGCTTGCGCTTCCGTGTACAGCACGATCCGGGGTGCGTCGTGCTCGATGTCCGTTGGCATGACGGCTTCCGCCCCATGGACGAGGAAGAAGGGGGTGAAGCCGGTTGAGCGATTCGGCGTCGTCCTTAGGCTCCAGAGGACGGAAGGTAACTCTTCTTCCCACGCGCCGGCTGCCCGCTCGAGCGGTTCGAGCAGGCGAGGCTTGATGCCGGATAGGATGAGGCCGTTTGCTCGCTCGACTTGCCCGTTCGACTGCGGGTGCGCGACGGAGGCCACGTCGAGCCGGATGCCGGTCCTGCCGCAGAACTTGGCGAATTCTCCCTTGACGAAGTTTGTCCCGTTGTCCGTGATGATGCTGTTGGGGTAGCCGAAGCGGTAGATGATGCTTTTGAAGAACTTGACTGCTGTTGGTCCATCCAGTTTCTTGATCGGCTTGGCTTCAATCCATTTCGTGAACTTGTCGACCGCTACCAGCAGGTGTGTCATGCCTCCACTGGATCTCCTCAGTGGTCCAACCATGTCGAGCCCCCAGACGGCAAACGGCCAGGTGATAGGAATTGTCTTGAGTGCTGAAGCCGGCGTGTGCTTCTGCGTTGCAAATCGTTGGCAGCCGTTGCAGAGTCGGACCAGTTGGTTCGCGTCCGCCAGCGCAGTCGGCCAGTAGAACCCGTGCCTGAACGCCTTAGCCACAATTGCCCTTGAAGATGCGTGATGGCCGCATTCGCCTTGATGGATCTCCTTGAGGATCCTGTTTCCTTCTTCTGGCTCACGCAGCGTTGGAACATTCCGGATACGCTGCGCTTGTATAGCTCGTTGTTGATGATGGTGTAAGCACTTGCCCGGCGCTTGATTTGCCTGGCGATGAGCTCGTCCGCCGGGAGCTCGTTGTTGGCGAGGTAGGCGAGGAAGGGTTGGGTCCATGGTGGAGCCGCTTCGATGACGAGGACCTCGACGGGCTCCGTCTCGCCTGGAGCCGGCCCAGCCGACTCCGTGTCAGGCGGCATCCGGATGGAATCGGAGCCGGGACACGGCGTGATGGATGGTTTGTAGAGCTTCTCGAGGGCGACGCCGGGTGGGATTTCCTCGCGAAGAGAGCCAATGTTCGCCAGGGTGTCGGCTGCCTCGTTGTTGGAGCGGTGGATGTGGTGGAACTCGCATCCTTCGAAGCATCCCGCGAGCTGCTGGACGAAGAAGCGGTAGGCGGCCATGTTGGGGTCCTTGGCGTCCCAGTGACCAGTGGTCTGCTGGACCACCAAGTCGGAGTCGCCGTAGCAGAGGATTCGCTTGATGTTCATGGCCTTGGCGAGCTTGAGGCCGTGTGCGAGAGCTTCATACTCGGCTACGTTGTTGGACGCCGTGAAGTGGATCTGTAGAACGTATTCGAGTCGGCCCCCCTTGGGTGAGGTGAGGACGATTCCGGCGCCGAGTCCCCAGTATCTTTTGGATCCATCAAAATGCATGAGCCAATGCTCGCCGGAGCCGGGTGGCGGCGGTACGTGGTCCGTCTCCGTCCAGTCGGCGAGAAAGTCCGCCAGCTCCTGCGACTTGATCGCTGTTCTCTTGTCGTATTCGACTCCGTGCGCCGTCAGGTTGATCGCCCATTTCGCAACTCTGCCGGTTGCATCCTTGTTGCCTATGATCTCGGCAAGCGGTGCGTCGCTTATCACTTTGATCGGGTGCTCTTGAAAGTAATGTTTCAGCTTCTTCGTTGCCATGTACACGCCGTATACGAGCTTCTGGTAGTGCGGGTAGTTCTGTTTCGACTGCGAGAGCACCTCACTGAGGTAGTAGACTGGCCGCTGAACCGGCCGCTGCTTGCCGGGTTCGTCTCGTTCCACCACTAGGACCACGCTGACGACTCGATTGGAGGCGGCGATGTACATGAGCATGGGCTCCTTTGGAGTCGGCGGTGCTAGGACTGGGGTGGTAGTCATCGCCCGCTTGAGTTCCTTGAAGGCGACGTCGGCCGCGTCGCTCCAGACGAACTTGTCCGTTTTCTTCAGTAAGTGGTAGAGCGGGAGAGCCTTCTCCCCGAGCCGGCTGATGAAACGGCTGAGGGAAGCTAGGCACCCGGCGAACTTCTGGATGTCCTTGACGCTTCTCGGCTGTCGCATGTTGTCGATGGCGGCGATTTTCTCCGGGTTGGCCTCGATCCCTCGTGCCGACACAAGGTAGCCGAGTAGCTGTCCGGCTGGAACGCCGAACACGCATTTCTCCGGGTTGAGCTTCATCTGGAAGCGGCGGAGGTTGTCGAAGGTTTCCTTGAGGTCGAGGAGGAGGGTATGCTTCTCCTTGGTCTTGATGACGACGTCGTCGACGTAGGCGTGCGCGTTGCGACCGATTTGGTCATGCAGGCATTTCTGCATGCAGCGCTGGTATGTTGCTCCCGCGTTCTTCAAACCGAACGGCATGGTGGTGTAGCAGTACGGGCCGTATGGGGTGATGAAGGCGGTCTTGAGCTGGTCGTCCGGATTCAGCGGAATTTGGTGGTAGCCGGAGTAGGCGTCGAGGAGGGAGAGGAGGTCGCAGCCGGCCGTGGAGTCGATCACTTGGTCGATGCGCGGCAATGCGAAGGGGTCTTTAGGACAAGCCTTGTTGAGGTGGGTGTAGTCGATACACATCCGCCATTTCTTGTTCTTCTTTTCCACCATCACCGGATTGGCTAGCCACTCCGTGTGTTGCACTTCTTTGATGAACCCGGCCGCGAGTAGCCGGGCTATTTCTTCTCCTATGAGCTGTCTTCTTCCTTCCGCGAAACGTCGCAGGGATTACTTTACCGGCTTGGCATCTGGCCGGACGTGAAGAGAGTGCTCGGCGAGTTCCCTCGGCACACCAGGCATGTCCTTGGGGGACCACGCGAAGATGTCCCGGTTCTCACGGAGGAACTCGACGAGCGCGCTTTCCTATTTGGGGTCCAGGCTCGCCCCCACGGAGACGAACTTGGACTTGTCGCTGTCGTCGAAGTAGATCTTCTTTGTGTCCCGGGCCGCCTGGAAGTTCGACTCGCCAGCCGGCTTGGCCGACTCTGGGATCTCCAGCTTCTCCTCGCTAGCCTTACGCTTGAATTGCTTCATCTCCTCATTGCAGACCATGGTCTCGGCCACCTTTGCGCTATCGGAGGCGCATGCGATGGAGCGTTTATAGTCTCCGGCGACGGTGATGATCCCGCGTGGGCCTGGTAGCTTCATCTTGAGGTAAGCGTAGTGGGGTACCGCCATGAATTTGGCGAGCGCCGGCCGCCCGAGGATGGCGTGGTAGGCGCTGGAGTGGTTGACCACCTCGAAGGAGATGGTCTCTCGGCGATGGTTGCTCTTGGTGCCGAATAGGACATCCAGCCGAATGAGGCCCATGGACGAGCCGGCTCGCCCCGGCACGATGCCGTGGAAGACCGTCCGGCTCGGCGTCAAGCTGGACTCGGAGACGCCCAGCTTTTCCAGCGTGTCGCGGTAGAGGATGTTGATGCTGCTGCCTCCGTCGATGAGGACGCGTGAGAAGGTGCAAGCGCGCTTGGTGGGGGAGATGATCATGGGCTCTAGGACTAGAGCATAGCCGCCTGGGTTGGGCATCAGTTCCGGGTGGTCGCGACGATCCCACGTGATCGGCTCCTGCGACCAGTTGAGGTACTGGGGGACAGGTGGAACCACCGCGTTTACTTCCTTGAACCGTTCGCGCCGGCTTCGCTTGTCGTCGCGCTCGCTGACGAATACGATGTAGGCGGCATCCGGATTCTGGTAGCCGTCTGGACCCCTTGGAGGCGGGTCCGGAAGGCGCTCCCTTTCTTCTTCGCGTTGGCGATCATCGCGATCCCTGTCTTCGCGTCGTCTGTCGTCGCGTCCTCGATCGTCCCGTCTGGCTTCATCCCGAGGCGGGTTTCGCCGCTCGTACGGTGGCGGCCTCGGGCGTCCAAGAGTGCATTGCCTGACGGTGTGGTTTGCTGGCCGGTCACCATGGTTCCGGCACGGTTGATCGAGCATGTAGTCGTAGTTGTTCCTTGCCCTTGTCCGGCGCATGTCGCCGCTCGTTCTCATGCGGCGGTTGTCGAAGCCTCCTGCCAGCCTTCCTTCGGTCGTAGCGACGACCTTGGACTCGACACGGTCGTCCGCAGACTTACGCTTGCCGGCCGCGTCGGAATCTCGCCGGGTTGATTTTCCTCCATCTTGGTTCTCCGTCCGGCTGCGGCGTGCAGCCGGCTCCGTCGTGATGATTCGTCCGGCTTCATCGAGCCGGATCGGGTTGGTCATGCCCGCGTCGGCGGTGGCGTACTCGTCGGCGATTGCCATGAGTTCTGCCATGGTCTTCGGGCTCTTCCTCAGGAGCCGGTGCTTGAGCAGCGTCTGATCTCGGCACCCTTGGATGAAGTACTGGACGGCTTGGAGCTCGAGTACTCCCTCGCAGGAGTTGCGAAGGCTTGTCCACCGGGTGAGGTAGGCTCGGTCCGACTCGCCGTCCTTCTGCTTGCACAGCGCGAGCAGCTGTGCGTTGCCAGGGCGCAAGTAGGTGCCGGTGAAATTGCGGTTGAACACCTCCTCGAAGTCCAGCCAGCTGTTGACGCTCTCCTTCGGAAGGCTGTTGAGCCAAGTCCGTGCCGATCCCTGGAGCATGAGCGGCACGTAACGCACGGCTACCCGCTTGTTGCCGCCTGCGATGTTGACCGCTGTTACGTAGTCGGCGAGCCAGTCTTCCGGCTTCGCGGTGCCGTTGTACTTGGGTGTGTCCCTGGGGAGAGTGAATCCCTTTGGGAATCGCTCGCTCCGGATGCGGGGTCCGAAACAGCGATGAGCAGCGATGTCCTCTTCCTCGATGATGCTTGACAGCTTGAGCACGTCGATGCGGTGGCGTGCGTCGTCGCTGGTTTCAGGTCCTAGCGGCCCCAGGCGTTCGTCGATGGTGACTTTGTGGCCGACTCGCTCCTTGACGTTCCGTCCGGCTCGAGGCTCGCTCCGGTTGCCGTCTTCACGTCGTCCAGCCGGATCACGGCCGTGATCACGAGGATGCGAGCTCGCGCTCCCCTCGCGATGAACTCGTGGTTGCTTGTCCTTCGCCCTTCCGCGGCTCGTGGACGACGCCTCTGCACCTTGCTTGAACTTGCCGGCTGCATCGTAGCCTGGAGGCGGCTCATGGTGCCCCTTGCTCGCCGTTGCCTCCGTTTCTCGCTGCTGCCGGTTGGCCGTGTTGATGAGTTGCCGCACCCGGCGCATTTGTTGATGTAGTTCTTCGCCTTGGAGATAGGGTAGTTCAGCGGCCGCTGCTTCCGCCGCCCTCATGTTTTGCGTAGGACAGCTGTACTCGGGGAAGCTGAGGTCGGTGAGTTCATGCGCCTGGCCGGCACGGTTCATGGCGCCACCAAGGTCTCCTCCTTTTCGCCTGACTTCATTCAGCTTCTCCGCGTTGCGGTCCGCCTGCTCGATGCCGTGTGCAGAATTGTACTCGCGAATCGTGGCGCTGAGCCGGCGCTGCGTCGACGCGAGGTTTAGCGCCTTGTCGTAGATCTGCTGCCGCATCCTCTCGAGTTCAGCCGCCGCCTTGACTGGATCAGCACTCGGCGCGATGGGGGTGCTCAACAGCTCGAAGTCGGCCTCCAGGTTGCGCTGGTAGCGTGAAGGTTCGCCAGCTTCATGGACGGTAGTGGTGACGGGGCCTCCTGCCGCCGCGTGCTCGACCACGTGCACCTCGGCGTAGACGTTGAGCTTGGCGACGTCGCGGTCCGCGTCGCCGGAGTTGAGGCAGCCGAAGGCGGGGTCGTCGTTGCAGGTGCTGGCGTCGAAGATCGAAGGAGCCAAGCTTGTGTAGACCACCTCCGGGTACTCCTGAGCGGCGACGGCGACGTAGACGTGGAAATCGCCAAGGGTGACGACCGCTCCTCCGCTGGCGACGTCCACGTCGGCGAAGCTGTTGGTGTTGTCGAGGACGCAGCCGACGGAGCCGATGGAGAGCACGAGGCCGGAGACGATCCGCCGACCATCCACAGTCCGGGATCCCGCGCAGAACGTGACTCCGTTCGCCGTGAGCCCCACGGTGGGCGCCAAATGTCGTGGTGGGTAGCACGGCATATCCATCAAAGACGGAAAAGAGTATGGGGCAGGCGACGATCGGATGCTCGCGCGGGATTGGGCAACCAACATGCGAACACACGTCAATTACCCAGGTTCGGGGCCCTCCTTGTGGAGTTAACACCCCTACGTCCTGCTCTTCTTGTTCTTATTGATTGATCACAAATCGAGCTACAAGGTTGGCTCCTGGAGCTGTATGGCGGTGGCGCCGGCTTGAGCTGTCAAGCCGGCTGGAGGTGGAAGACGATGATCTACGTATCTCTGCCTGCCTATCGCTTACTGCTTGAGTCTGCCTCGCGCAGGAGGCCCATGCACGCCTTATATAGGCAGCGGCTAGGGTTTTGGGTTACAAGGAGATTACACGATTGCCCCTATGACATCGCTACTCTGGAGCTGGCTGGAACTATATCATCATTACATTGTAGCTGTAACGCCCGACAGGGGCTGGACGATCCGGGCCTACTAGTACGGACCGGTCGGTTGGTAGAGGCCGGCTGGCCTAGCCGGCCGTCCGCCTCCGGGTAGGCGAAGCGGCCTGCTTTATCCGGCTGGCTTCAGGCGGCACGTTGTAGCCGGCCCATGTAGTTCTTGAAGAAATGGACCTCTTAGGGGTATCCGGGGTTCATATCCCCGACAAGTCGGTAGACTCAAACGGCCAAAGGGCACTCACATACTTCCTCTTGATCCAAGCATCATCCACATAGGTTGCACCAAGGGCTCGAAATTGAGTGGCAAGGGTCTTGAGCCTTCGATACATTTCTTCATGGTCTTCACCTTCTATCATGAAAAAGCCCTCGGCTTGGTTGCTCAAAGCTTCATATCTATTTCTTTGCATGCTCTCATTTCCGACGAACTCTTGAGTGAGAATATCCCAAGCTTCTTTGGCGGTGTTGTCGGAGAACTGTCCCAGGAACTGGGTGTGTCTCGAGAAGGATCGAGTAAGGGGCTGAACACGGAATCAAACAACCCTCAACGTGCTCCGGCGACGGTGCTCGTCGGACTCGCTACGGGACAGCACTGCAGAGATGGAACGCTCGGTCTTACCCAGGTTCAGGGCCCTCTTGAGGAGGTAAAACCCCTACGTCCTGCTTTGGTGTATTGCACTGCTTGGAGAGTTCACAGTACAAGGAGAGCTTGTCGAGCTCGAGGTGGCTAACAATGGCTACTTGCTAGTCTTCAGATCTAGGGTTTGGGCTCAGGAATCTTGGGACCCTTTGCTTGAGCGTGCTCCCCCTCCTTTTATAGGCATCTCGGACCTCTTCCGCCCAAACATTTGGGCGGGAAGGGTTACCATACGACGACGAAAGAGGAGGCGCGGTGCACCATAAAGGTGAAGTCCACCAGAAAGGTGAAGGCCCTGGACGCGGTCCAGGGCAGGGACGGCGTCACCAAAGCTGGAAAAGGCCACCGTCCAACGGGCGGCGAGCTGGCGCTGCGGAGGCGGAACGGGTCCCACGGTGACGCTGCCCTTGGAGCGTAGCTGCAGACGGTTCCCTTATCACCGAAGAGGCAATACTCGTTGTTCGCTTTGCTTGGTGCTGCTTTGTTGACTCCTTTATGCATGGGAACGGCAACTGCGGCGTCGTCGTCATCGCGCGCAAGCGCGCGCGTCACTCTGCACATGGCGCAGAGCCCATGTGCGCCCTGCCGCGGAGGCAGGGATGGCTTCGTGAGGAAGGAGCCTCGGCGAGGCGAAAAGCCTCGCCGAGCCCTTCGGCTTGGTCCTTAGCAGAATTGCGGGCGGCGTCGGAGACACCTTGTTGAGTTGCGATCCCTCGCCAAGGGATTCTCTCCCTTGGCGAGGAGAAAAGACCCCTCGCGAGGGGAATATCCTCGCGAGGCTCGCCAGGCTTGGAGAGCCTGGTCCTTAGCGAAAATCGTCCAAAGAATCTTGTGGGCCCTGGCAGGCCGGCCCGTGGTACCCTGGTTTCCACTGTGCCGACAGTAGCCCCCGGGCCCGCGACGGGCACGCCAAGGCCCATGGACGAAGGCGAAGCGTCGAGGGGCCAAAGATGCCTGACAGGGCCGCGACACGTGGAGCACAGCGGTTGCACCCGCGGCCACGACCTCCTCGGCTCCAACGGGCGACGTGGCGGGGCCCGCCACGACTCGGGAGCTGGTCAATAAAGCCTGGGCGCGCGGTCGGCGCCCTTCACTTCTCCCATAACTCCTCTGCAAACTTCTCCCCACACCTCCAACCTCTCCAGAGCGCTCCCACTCCAGAGTCTTCGTCTTCTTCTCCGGTGACCGATGGCACCCAAGAAAACCAACACCGACCCGAAGGCAAGGCCGCAATGCGGGCCGGCACGTCGGCGGCGATGGCGCGTGCTGCGGCTCTCGAGGGAGCGCTACCGCGGACCCGCGTCACCGCGGTGGGGGTAGCCAAGGTGCGCCATCTGGCGGCGGCGAGCACCAACGAGCACGGCGCCACCGAGATGAGGCCGGCCGGCAGCAGGCTCACCGAGGCGTTCTACCCCATCTTCCTCCATGGTCTCTATGCCGGCCTGGTGCCGCCGTGATCCGACTTCCTCCTGGCGATCTTGGAGGTGTACCAGATCCAGTTGCTTCATCTTCATCCCAATTCCATCCTCATCCTCACCATTTTCGCCCACCTCTGCGAGGCCTACATCGGCATCCGCCCCTCGGTGGCGCTCTTCCGGAGCTTCTACTCTCTTCGGAGCACCGCCCAGGGCGAGCGGCTCGGTGCATCGCCGACGCCAGGAGCGAGAACTACATTCCCATAGCCTGGTGCGGTGAGAACGCCATCACCAAGGTGACGAAGAAGGTGGAGAAGTTCCGCGAGAAGTGGCTCTTCGTCGATGCCAAGGCCACACACCCTCTCCTGGAGGTGCCCGAGGGGCCCCCGAGGAAGTGGGCGCGCTGGGCGAGCGCGGACTTCAGGGGCTCGAGGCTTGACGCGGTGTACGAGTGCATCCGTCGCATGCGCGAGGCAGGGGTCACCGGCCAGATGGTGGCAAAAGACTTCACCAGGCGCCGCATCGCCCCCCTCCAACTGCACGCCGAGCCGGTGTGGCGATACGACGGCAAGGGGGACGCAATGCATCTGAGCAAGGATGGCTTTGCGCCCGAGGTACTACGCCAGATCATGGGCGTCCTCTTCGCGACGTCGGAGGTCCCGTCCCCCACCAAGGAGGCCGCCAAACCACTCATCTGCTTCGCCGAGGAAAGCATCGTGGAGCAGCACGCGTGCATGCCCACGTTCGACGAGTGGGGAATTGTGCCCGCGGGGCACCGCGGGCCTCGCCCTAACCCGTGGGCGGCGGAGCCGGAGTACATGGACGAGCCTCCGGAGCCTGAGGAGGCTAAGGAGTCCGCCGAGGAAGAGGCCTCGAGAAGCGAGGACCCCCTCGGCGAGGACGAGGCTTCGAGGGGCACTGACCCCGTCGGTGAGGACATCGGCTCCTCAAGGAGCGTTCATGCTGAGGTGGACCTCCAGGTGCTCTCCTCCAGCGACGAGGAGGGTGCCTTCCGCGTCGTCCGCTCCTAGCGCGCCGAAGAGGAGGAGGAGACGAGCGGCGGCGGGAGAGGGCGCTGCGAACCCCGCTCCAAGGCCGTCCACGACAGGAGGGCCGCAACCGCGAGAGACACCCCTCGCGTGGAGACAGGAGCGGCTCGGGAGGAGGCCGGAGCAAGCAACACCCAGCCACCCAAGGCGAAGAAAAGGGTGTGGGTGATGGCCGGCGAGTAAGCCTTTGATTTTTCTTTTTCCTTCAACATTTTGCTTCTGAGAAAAACCCCCTTGAAGGATCTCCAACTTGTCTTCCTTTCAGGCAGCCTGCGGAGCCAAAGAGGCGGCGGCTCCACAAGCTGGGAGAGACCGCCAGCGTCGTCGCGGAGACGCCTGCGGCCGACGAACCGCAGCAGGCAGCTGTCCCTCCCGCGGTTGAGCACCGCGCGGAGGTGGTGGTGGTCGAGGAGGCCACGCCGTCGCCGGTCCGCACGGCCACTCCCCCTGCGACGGAGCACCGCGAGGAGGAGGTGACCGAAGAGGCGGCGCCATCCTCGCCTCGAGCGGCGACTCCTCCCGCGGTCGAGCACCGCGCGGAGGAGGTGGTAGAAGAAATGGCACCGCCGTCGCCAACAAGGATGGCCATTCCTCCCGTCCAGACCGAGACGGAGGAGGAGAGGATGGATGAGGAGATCATCCTGGAGCCGCCCCAATGGGGGGGAGGCTCCTCCACAAGGGGCCGATGTGCCCGAGGCCGCGGCGGACGCGGCCGTCGCAGAGGGGGCCGGAGGTGCCCCCTCAAGCCCCCAGACCGCACCGGAGGCGGTCGTGGGCCCGAGGTAGGAGGCCCCGGGCGCCTCGATGAGTATCGAGGACTCCGCACCCGGCAGTAGCGCGGGAGCCACCTTGGCGCTGCAAGAGCCACGGCGCCAAGTAATTCGTCACCGAATCGTCCTCAACCAGGCGCGGCGGGCTCTCGACGGGCTGGAGGAGCAGCTCGCCGAGGAAGAAAACGCCCTGGCGGAGGAAAGGGCAAGGCTCGGTGAGGCCTGGACCCTTCTTCACGAGAGGGTGGAGATGTGCCGCCGGCAGGATGCGGCGGCCCAGGCAGAGCGCCAAGAGGCCCTCCGCTTCGCCAAAGAGACCCGCGACAACGTCAAGCGGGAGGCGCAGGAGGTGATGGACGAGCTCGACGCCGCCAGGGAGGCGCTCGAGGCGGAGACCGCCTCCAAACACGACGAGCTGGCGGCCGCGGAGCAGAAGTTTGCTGCTGACTCCGAGGTCGCCAGGGCCAGCCTGAAGGAGCTCCGCGAGCTGCTGGATGCCCGCGAAGGGCAGCTAGCGCCCCGCGAGGCGGAGCTGGTGCGGCTCGAGGGGGAGCTCTCCCTCCGAGAGAAGGAGCTGCACAGGCGTGAGGAGCAGGTCCAGCTGCTCGAGAAGGACCAGGCCACCCGCGAGGGGCAGCTGCAGGAGCGTGAGGGTCGGGTGGCCACCGACGAAGCCAACCTCACGGCGGAGCGGAAGAGGCTCCAAGAAGAGGCTGACCTCAAGGTCAAGCTCGTCCGCGAGGGCCTCGCCAAAGAGTATGACGAGAAGGCCGTGAAGCATGAGGACCGCTTCAAGACCAAGCGCAAGGAGTTCGAAAAGCGCATCAAGGAGCTCGAGCAGGAGGAGAAGCGGTTGACCTCTTGCCTCGAGGTCTCCTAGGAGGCCCAGGCTCGCGCGGAGGGGAACGCCCTCGCCCTGGAGAGGGACCTGGATGAGCTTCGGTAGCAGGTGGGGCCGGCCGCAGCTCTGGCGGAGCAAGCACGGGACCAGCGCGCGGTTGGCCGGTCCATGACGCGCCAGCGCCAGAGCATTCTCCAGAGCTTGGTGAGCCGCGTGCACGCGGTCGGGGACGATCTGAGGATCGACGTCCCCTCTTTCTTTGCAGCGACCGACGAAGAAACCTCGTATTCGTACTTCTTCGAGCAATTCCTCGGGAAGCTTGAAGGGGTCACGAAGAGCTTTGACGAGCGCGTCGTGGAGGAGAGCCGCGACCTCCTTGTCGTCGCCGTCACCAACATCTTCAGCAACCTCGTGAGGCTCCAGCCCTCACTTGATCTTGAGGACGTGATGGCACCGCCGCGCGCCATCAGCAACCAGGTGCGGGAGACCGCCACGCAGGCCGCCATCGCGTTCGCCAAGAAATTCGACCAAGTGGTGATCGAAGGCGACGAGGGGGATGCTCTGGAAGAGGGGGCGGAGACCGCCGCGGACAAGGCGGGCACCTCAGGAGGCGCAACGGCTTGAGCTCCTTGTCTGTAGCTGGGCGTGCAGAGGGCACGTTATCTTAGTATTTTGGTTGTAACAACTTTTGTAAAGACTTGCTTTAAGCTTTTGAACGCGCTTGTGAATGTCCTTCGAGTGGCTTTTGTCTTTCCCCTTCATGTCTTTTTCGCTCTACGTCTTAGGACCCTCTCTTGGCGCTACACCACCGCCGCTTCGGTATGTGAGAGTCAGGGCTCCACAAGGCCGGGGGGTGTGCGAGGCCTCAAGAAGTAAGAGCTCCTCGAAGCGCGATGCTTGGGGCCCCCCTTTGACGTGCAAGCAGCCCATGAGGCGTAGGAGAGAGAAAAGAGACTCGAGGGGCAAAAACCAGCAAGAGGAAATTCAACCAAGTCTTTGTACTTAGCTTACCGAGGCATTCTGCCTTGGAGAGGGTGTTGGTTACCTGGCGAGATGTTTTTGCCTTGATGTTGCCTGAGGCTTGGAGAGCCTGCTTTCCTGCACTTGGAGAGATAGGCATACCCACAAGCAGTACATAGCTAGAAATCTTATGGTGCTCGTAGGTTCCTTCATGCGTGTCTTGCGAGGAGAACAGGAACCAAGGTTTTTGGTGATCCTTGGTGAGTTGACGTACGCGGGAGCTGACCCATGAGTTCAGAGCTCCTTGGCAGTTGACATGCATGAGAGCTGACCCGCAAGTTCAGAGCTCGGATCCCTTGGGTTTTAGGTGCTGCCGGGATGCTCCCGTGGCATGGCACCATGCTAGCCCCCGCACGCGAGATATGCATGAGGGACCATACGAGCGAGAGAGAAAAGCAAATAACGCTAGAGCTTACCGAAGCAACAAAATATGCTGGCGCGATGCGCAAAGGTTCAAATTGACCTGAAACATAGGTTCATTACACTGGCGTGGCCAGAAACACAAAAATCCGCCATGCTCTGGGCATGGGGTCCACATGCTGTGGCTGAGACTCTCGAGGGGGCGTGCCCGAGGCAGACGCATGTAGAGAGAGCTCAGGGGGCCCCTAGGCGGGGGTGGCTTTTAGCCTGCGTTCCACCATGACCGGCATGGGGATCCACCTCGCCAAGGCACGGTGCCTGAAGAGGTTACCGTGCCGAGGCTTGGTGGCTTGGGAGTCTTCTCGAACGGCCCGCGGCAACGTATAGTAGAGAGGGGAGCCCGAAGTTTTTCCTCGTGGAGGATGATGGCGCGTGGTTCTCCCTTGATGCAAAAAGTTGCTCGCCGAGGGCGATCAGGGGTAGAACTTGCGCAGGTGCTGGATGTTCCAGGGGTTGGCGACAGGGATGCCGTCCTCCGTCTCGAGCCACGCGGAGCCAGGCCTGGCGATGTGCACGACTCTGTAGGGGCCTTCCCACATTGGTGAGAGCTTGTGGAGGCCTGCCCTGGAGAGGATTCTCCTCAGGACAAGGTCTCCTGCTTCGAGAGTGCGCGGGCGGATGTGGCGGCTGTGGTAGCGACGGAGGTCTTGCAGGTACCTTGCCGCTCTCAGGGCCACATTGCGGCGGAGCCCTTCAAGCAGCAGCAGGTCGTCGTTGCGGAGTTCGTCCACCTCAGCCTCCTTGAAGGCCAGGACTCGCGGAGAGCCATGAGTGATCTCGGTGGGGAGGACGGCTTCAGCGCCATAGACGAGGGAGAACGGCGTCTCACCAGTTGGCTTCGTTGGCGTGGTGCGGATGGACCAGAGCACCGAGGGGAGCTCATCAATCCAATGCTTGCCGCTGGCCTTGAGGCGGTTGAAGCTTCTCGTCTTGAGGCCCTTGAGCACCTCGGCGTTGGCTCGTTCGGCCTGCCCGTTGCTTCGTGGATGCGCCACCGAGGCGTAGCAGATTTGGGCACCAATGCTGCCGCAGTAGGACTTGAAGGCGCCACTGATGAATTGTGAGCCGTTGTCGGTGATGATGCGGTTGGGCACGCCGAAGCGGCAGACCAGGCTCCTTATGAACTTTACCGCCGATTTCGCCGGAATGGTGCGTACGGGTTCCACCTCAGGACACTTGGTGAATTTGTCGATGGCGACCTAGAGGTAGCGGTAGCCCCCGAGCGCTCGCGGGAAGGGCCCAGCAGGTCCAGCCCCCAGACCGCGAACGGCCAGGAGAGCGGGATCGTCTGGAGTCCTTGCGCGGGCTGGTGGATTTGCTTGGCGTGGAACTGGCATGCGTCGTAGGACTGGACGATCTCGGCGGCATCTTGAAGCACTGAGGGCCAGTAGAAGCCACTTCGGAAGACCTTGCCTGCAATGGTGCGCGAGGAAGAGTGGTGGCCGCACTCGCCGCTGTGGATGTCGTTGATGAGCTGGCGGCCTTCCTCGGCGGGAACGCACCGCAGCGCAACCCCATTGGGTCGCTTGCGGTACAGGTCTTCGTCGTGAAGGCAGTAGGACTTGGCCTGGCGAGCAATTCTCTCGGCCTCTGCGTCGTCTTCGGGGAGGGCTCGGTTCTACAGGTAGTTCTTGATCTCGTCGATCCAACCAGTGTCCTGTCGTACCAGGGTTAGAAGCAAACGATCGCCCGATGGCAACCCACAGTTTGGTGCTCTGCTCGGTGGGGCAGGTGGGAGCTCCTCGTCGATGCTGATGTTGACCACAGGTTGCTTGACCGAGGCCTTGGTGAGCCTCTCCTCGAACACTCCAGGCTTCTGGGCTTCTCTTCTTGCTGCTCGCCGAGCAATTTCATCTGCCTCTTGGTTTTCTGCCCGCGGGATGTGCTTGAGCTCCATGCCCCTGAAGTGCTTTTCCAGCTTGCGTACCTCTTCAAGGTAGGCCACCATGTAGGTGTCCTTAGGCGTGTAGCTTTTGTTGGAGAAGTTGACGAGGAGCTGGGAGTCGCCCTTGATGAGGATGTACTTGATGCCGAGGGCGATGGCAGCTCTGAGCCCGGCGAGGAGGCCTTCATATTCGGCGATGTTGTTGGAGACCTTGTCATTGTCCTTGAAGCACAGTTGGACGGCGTAGTAGAGCTTGTCGCCTGTCGGCGAGGTGAGGACGGCACCAGCCCCTGCACTCCTGGCCGCAAAGGCGCCTTGGTGTCGCCCCCCCTGAGGCTGTAACCTCCTCCTCTTGGGGCCCTTCTTCACACGTGTCTGTCCATTCGGCCATGAAATCAGCCAGCGCCCTGCCCTTGATGACCCTGGTGGTGTCAAACTCCAGCTCGAAGGGTTGTAGCTCTATGCCCCAGCTTGCGACGCGATCTGTCGCATTTGGGTTGCGCAGGACCTGCTCCAGGGGATATGAGGTGACCACCTTGATGGGGTGGCCCTGGAAGTAGTGGCGCAGTTTCCTGGAGGCGATGAGGAGCGAGAAGAGGAGCTTTTGCTGCATGGGGTAGCGCTCGCGAGCGTCCCGCAGTACTGTACTGACGAAGTACACGGGATGCTCGACGAGGGTAGTCGTTGTCGTGGCAGCGGCTGACTCCTCTCCAGGCTTGGTGGAGTCCTCGACGAGGGTTTCTTGAGGCCCCACTTGAGGAGGCTCGGCAGGGGGCTGGATGCTTGGCGAGGGTGCCTCCTTGTCGGGGGGTTCTGGGCTTGGCGAGGCAGAGGTCTGCTTGGCGAGGACTGGCTCTTCCCTTTCCGCCACCAAGACCGCGCTCGCCGTCTGAGGAGTGGCTGCAAGATACAGCTTCAGAGGCTCGCGAGGGCGTGGGGCAACCATGATGGGTGGGCTCGCCAGGTATTTCTTCAGGTCCTCAAAGGCCTTTGCTGCTTCAGGGGTCCACTTGAAGGGACCGGACCTCTTCATGATCTTGAAAAATGGCAGCGCCCTCTCGCCGAACTTGGAGATGAAACGGCCGAGGCTGGCCATACATCCCGCTAAGCGCTGCATGTCCTTGAGGCGACGAGGAGGCTGCATCTGCTCTATGGCCTTGATTTTGTCGGGGTTGGCCTCAATGCCGCGGTGGGATACCAGGAACCCGAGGAGCTTGCCTGAAGGGACCCCGAAGACGCACTTGGCGGGGTTCAGCTTGATGTTGACCTTGCGCAGGTTGGCAAAGGTCTCCTCGAGGTCCTGGATGAGCGTGTCCTTCTCGCGGGTCTTGACGACGATGTCATCGACGTATGCCTCTGCATTCCTCCCCATTTGAGCTCCCAAGGAAATCCTCATGAGGCGCTGGAAAGTGGCGCCGGCGTTCTTCAGGCCGAAGGGCATGCAGACGTAGCGGAACACACCACAAGGGGTGAGAAATGCTGTCTTCTCCTCGTCCTCCTTTGCCATCTTGATCTGGTGATAACCAGAGAAGGCATCCAGAAAACAGAGGAGCGGGCATCTGGCGGTGGAGTCCACGATCTGGTCGATCCTCGGGAGGGGATAGGGGTCCTTGGGGCAGGCCTTGTTGAGGATCGGTGAAGTCGATGCAGAGGCGGCTTCCTCCGGTGTGCTTGGGGACGACCACACCATTGGCGAGCCAAGTCGGGTGGACCACTTCCTTGATGATGCTGGCCTTCTTCAGCTTGTCTACTTCCTTGATGATGAAGTCTTGCTTCTCTGGCGCTTGGCGCCGCGCTTTTTGCTTGACGGGGCGTGCGTTTGGACATACGGCTAAGTGGTGCTCGATCACCTCCCTCGGTACTCCGGACATATCTGACGGTGTCCAGGCGAACATGTCAGAGTTTGCCCTGAGGAGGCGACGAGCGCGCTTTCCTATTTGGGGGCAGGTTGGCGCCGATGATGACGCTAGCCCCCGAGCCGCTTGCCTCCAGAGACACTTGCTTTGTCGCGGCCTTCTCCTGAGAGAACAGCTGCTTCTTCTTCGCGGGGGGCCTCGGGAGGGGTTCCTCGTCCTCGTCAGCGGGTGATGCCACCGCGACAGCCTTGTAGGCCGCTTGCGCAGCGTACAGGGCGTCCGAGACCACACCGCGGATGACAATGGTGCCACCCAAGCCAGGGAGCTTGACGAGGTTGTAGGCGTGGTGGATCACCGCCATGAATTTGGCGAGGGCGGGGTAGCCGAGTATGGCGTTGTAGGGCAGGCCGATGTGCGCGACGTCGAAGTCGATCAGCTCGGTGCGGTAGTTGGCCTGGGTGCCGAAAGTGACGGCGAGCCTCACCTGCCCCAAAGGGGTGGTAAGACCCTCTGTCACCCCCGAGAAGGGCCTGGTGGGCATGAGCCGCTCGTAGGGCACCTGCAGCTTCTCGAATGTCTCGACGGAGATGACGTTGAGGCCGGCACCCCCATCAATGAGCGTCTTAGAGACGGCGATGTTGTTGATGGTGGGGGTGCAGACCAGCGGGATGGTGCCAATGGTCGAAGTGGACTTGGGGTGGTCGCTGGAGTCGAAGGTAATGGGGCACTGGGACCACTTGAGGGACCTAGAGGCCTCGACTCCAGGAAGGGCTGCTGCGACCTCGCGAGCGAGTTGCTTGAAGTGGCGGTTGGAGCGAGGGGCCTGAGCCCCGCCGAGGATGCAAGCGGCCCGGGAGGCACCTGGTAGCCCTCGTCAGCCTCGGCAGGCAGGTTGTCATTCGCGGGCTGGACGGCGTTGGCCTGGGGGTTCTGCTGGTAGTTATCGTTGTAGTTGTTGTTCCAGCGTCGCCCCCCGCGGCCGCCGCGGCCTCCGCCACGGCCTCCGCGGCCTCCGTTTGCCTCGCGAGCCCCGCGAGCCTCGCGAAGCCTCTTGAGGTCGTAGCAGTCCTCGATGGCATGAGAATGCCTGTTGTGGTAGATGTAGAAGGGACGATCATCCTTCTTCTCAGGTCCTGCGGCTGGAGTGGCAGCTTGGCGAGGCTGCTTGGCGTCGGGCTTTGCCGCGAGGACCGCAGTAGTCTTGCGCTTCTCGGAGGATTTCTTCTTCTTGGACCCCTCGGTGGGGTCCCCTGGCTCGTTCTTGACGAACAAGTGGCCCTCTTCAGCCTTGGCGCACTTGTCCGCCAAGTCGAAAAGCTTGACGACGGTGGTGATGTTGTCGTGGATGCCAAGCTTCTCGAGCATCCGCACATCTGTGACCCCAGCCTGGAAGGCCGAAATGACCTGTGCGTCAGTGGCGTTGGGAATCTTGTTGCGCACTTGGCTGAAGCGCTGGATGTACTTGCGGAGGGTCTTGCCGGGCTTCTGACGCACGGCACGGAGGTTGTTGTAGGTGAGGCCGCGCTCGTACGTGCCCTTGAAGTTGGCGACGAAGCACCGGCAGAGCTCCTCCCAGGTGTTGATGGACTCGGCGGGGAGGTTGGTTAGCCATGAGGACGCGGAGTCCTTGAGGGCCATGGGGAACCAGTTCGCCATGACCTTGTCGTCGCCCCCAGCGGCCTGGATGGCCAGAGAGTAGAGCTGCAGGAACTCCAGAGGGTTGTTCTTGCCGTCGTAGCGCGGAGGGAGGTCCGGCCTGAACTTGACCGGCCAGACGACGCGAAAGAGGCTGCGAGTGAACGCGGCCGTCGTGCTGTAGGTGACCGTGCCGTTGGCGAGGGTGGCGCGGAGGTGGCGCCCGGTGGTGGCGACGTCCTGGACGGCGCGGTTGCGGCGTTCCTGCCCGCGCTCGATGCTCACACGTGCGTCCTCAGGGGCTCGCTGCACGATTTGGCAGTCGTGCGGCGACGATGCGTGCGATGCAGCGCGGCCGTCGCGAGGAGGAGCCCCACTGGAGCAGGCTGCGGTGGAACCGGTGGAGCTGGAGCGGGGGCGGGCTGACGAGGAGGCGCGGGAGGTGCGCCGTGCGCCACGTCCCCCACTAGCGCAGAAGGAACCAGGGAACGAGACGGTGCAGGTGCGGCGGCCCGAGCGGCGCCGATGAGTTCGGAGACGCGGTTGAGCCAGGCCTCCTGAGCCGCCGGCGTGGGGCGGTACTGCAGCAGCTCCTGCGCCATGAGGAGCACAGTCGCCGGGCTGGGCGCAGGGCGGCCCAGCGAGGAGGCAGCACGGTCCCGCGACGGGTGCAGGGAGGAGGCCTCCTCTTCGCCGAGGTCGTCCTCAGCATGGTCGATGTCGTCGTCATCCGGGTGTTCGACGCGTGGCTCGGGGTCGGTGCGGCGCGCCGGAGCGGCGCTCCCGCGCGGGCGACCGCGCGGGTTGCCAGCAGGAGGAGCGGTGGCGGCGCTGGCTGTCCGGTGGGCGAGTCGTTCGGCACGAGAAGGGCCGGCCATGGCTGCGTCGAGGTTGAAGATGCACCTCAGCCCCCTACCTGGCGCGCCAAATGTCGGAGAACTGTCCCAGGAACTGGGTGTGTCTCGAGAAGGATCGAGTAAGGGGCTGAACACGGAATCAAACAACCCTCAACGTGCTCCGGCGACGATGCTCGTCGGACTCGCTACGGGACAGCACTGCAGAGATGGAACGCTCGGTCTTACCCAGGTTCAGGGCCCTCTTGAGGAGGTAAAACCCCTACGTCCTGCTTTGGTGTATTGCACTGCTTGGAGAGTTCACAGTACAAGGCGAGCTTGTCGAGCTCGAGGTGGCTAACAATGGCTACTTGCTGGTCTTCAGATCTAGGGTTTGGGCTCAGGAATCTTGGGACCCTTTGCTTGAGCGTGCTCCCCCTCCTTTTATAGGCATCTCGGACCTCTTCCGCCCAAACATTTGGGCGGGAAGGGTTACCACACCGCGACGAAGGAGGAGGCGCGGTGCACCATAAAGGTGAAGTCCACTAGAAAGATGAAGGCCCTGGACGCGGTCCAGGGCAGGGACGGTGTCACCAAAGCTGGAAAAGGCCACCGTCCAACGGGCGGCGAGCTGGCGCTGCGGAGGCGGAACGGGTCCCACGGTGACGCTGCCCTTGGAGTGTAGCTGCAGACGGTTCCCTTATCACCGAAGAGGCAATACTCGTTGTCCGCTTTGCTTGGTGCTGCTTTGTTGACTCCTTTATGCATGGGAACGGCAACTGCGGCGTCGTCGTCATCGCGCGCAAGCGCGCGCGTCACTCTGCACATGGCGCAGAGCCCATGTGCGCCCTGCCGCGGAGGCAGGGATGGCTTCGTGAGGAAGGAGCCTCGGCGAGGCGAAAAGCCTCGCCGAGCCCTTCGGCTTGGTCCTTAGCAGAATTGCGGGCGGCGTCGGAGACACCTTGTCGAGTTGCGATCCCTCGCCAAGGGAGAGAACCCTTGGCGAGGAGAAAAGACCCCTCGCGAGGGGAATATCCTCGCGAGGCTCGCCAGGCTTGGAGAGCCTGGTCCTTAGCGAAAATCGTCCAAAGAATCTTGTGGGCCCTGGCAGGCTGGCCCGTGGTACCCGGTTTCCACTGTGCCGACAGGTGTTGGCAAACTCGATGAGAGACATTGTTTTTCTCCCACAGAGGTGTGAATGATGTTGAGAGCCAAGTCATTGAGTTGAGAATCCACGGCTTCTCTTCTTGTCATGTTGTTTGGATCGACGGCCTTGAACCCAACTTCAATGATTCTCCATAGTTCACTAGAGGAGCCCTTGACATAAGATTTCATCATAAATTGCCAATTAGCAAAACAAGATGGATTAAGCTTAGGTGGATCACCCCTATTGTTTATATGATAATGTGGCATAGGAGGTCGGCCGAGTATGCGAATGGAACCGCATTGTACCCCGGCCTCCCACCATCAATTTTAGGAGGGGGTTCATTAGTGCGTTGTTCGCCCTCCCCAACATGTGCGGCGGAAGCATTAGCCTCTAGGGATGATGTAGTGGGTGGCATGTTAGCCTTCATGAGTTCCCTCATCATAGCACGCAACTCCTCCATTTGAGTGCTCATGGATGATTTCAAGCTTGTTTCCAAACTCTTGAGATCATCCATGGTCACCGGAGGGGTGCTACCACCCGACACACCATCACCGTCACCCATACTCTCTTAGGCGGTTAAACCTAATTTAAGAGCCAAGGCTCTGATACCAATTGAAAGGGATCGTATGGGCACCTAGAGGGGGGGGGGTGAATAGGTGCTACACCAATTTTTAATCTTTTTCAATTTTAGGCTTAACACAAAGGTAAATTATCTAGATATGCAACTAAGGTGAATTTACCTATATGAGAAGCTAGCTAAGCAACTAAGCAATTGACGATACAAGTAAAGGATAGAGATAATCGAAGGGGAAGCACACGGAGACAAGGGGTATTCCCGAGTTCCTCCTTGTTAAGGGAGTACGTCTCGTTGGAGGGGTGTGAGTTCGCCACAAAGGCCTACTCAACGCCACGAAGGCCTCACCCTATTCTACGATGAACCTTGCCACAAAGGCTTGGTTCACCTTCCACTATCAGGGTCCTTCAAGGCGGACACCGGAGCCCTTACACGGTTCTTGGGGCACACACCCACAACTTAATTGGGGGCTCCCAAATCAACAACACTTGCCACGAATACAACAAGTAGTAAGCAAGAATCTAGGGTAACACAAAGCTAACCCTAGAAACAAGAATCCTCGAGAGAACGAGGGGGAAATGAAGAACGGCTTGGTGAAGATGTAGATCCGGGTCTTCTCCTTCAATCCTCCGAAGATCAACGCGTTTGGACGGAGGAGTTGGGAGATCTTGTGATTTTGAGCTCTCAAAAACTAGGGTTCATAAATGCTGGACGAGCTGGCTGTCTTGAGGTAGGTGGAGGGGTATTTACACCCCTCTGCAACAACTAGCCGTTGGGGTTCACTTAACCCGGAGACTCCGGCCTAAGAGGGCCGGAGACTCCGGTCTCCTTCCGGGGTCCCTCCGGACTGGCTCCAGAGGCTCCCCACACGTTGCACGCTTGATCGAAGGGCCGGAGACTCCGGTCAGGAGGACCGGAGACTCCGGGGCGAGCCGGATACTCCGCACCCGGGCGAGGAGTTGTCGAGGACCCTGGGCAGGCCGGAGACTCGGTCCCCAGGGCCGATACTCCGGCCTCCCGGAGACTCCGGGCTCCTTCCGGTGTTCCTCCGGAGGGGTGTCCAGTAGCTCCCCAATGTTGGCAGAGGGCAGGAAAAACAAGGGGGCGGAGACTCCGGCCAGGAATTTCCTGCAGCAACCAAAACTTTGCCCTTTCTTCACTTTTGGTGCAAGATGCTAGGGGTAAAAAATATGTAATACCTGCACCACTTAGCATCACATTAGATAGTCATAGTGTTGTTAACTAACACACTAAACTCATAGGGGTTAGGAAATGTTATTTCATGGTGTTCTAGAGGAGACCTCCCCCTTGTAGATGAGAGCCAAGAGGAGGCAAATTCGTGGCTTTTAGTGGCTGCCCCCAAAACTAGGGTTTCCTCTCTTTAGGTGGAGGCAATGCTTCCCGGCCCTCCGATGGATGGCCCCTTGATCCAATGTCTCTTGGTCACCTCTAGAACCTTCATAGGGACCCATCATATCTTAATGAAGTTCCAAAGTCGTGGCTTGGTCGAATCCTCCAAGTTTGGTAAGAGTTGGAGTCAATCACGTCACCAACTTTCGGAATCGCGTAATCAGATATTTGGCTTTCAGTAAAACGGGGATTCCCGGAGCTACGTACCTCCGATTGGGTTGTTCTTGGGCTTAAATGAAAGCTATGGAAATTTCCCACAACATTGCAGGAAAATTGATTTTCAGTTGATGTCGTCTTCTAGTATCAAACTGTCAATCTCTGAAATCTATGAGGAGGACAGATTTTAGGAAAGTCAGAGTCCACCTCCAACAAGTCTCCTTTTGCGTTTTGCCAATTTCCAAGTGATTTCTACACATCAAAGTGTAAAACAAGAACATTGTGCACTTTTGCAACTATTAATAGGTTAGTCAAATGAAATCATAAACTTAGTATGAAAACAAGTGTCAACGGTATAAAAGTGGCATGAAACAATCAAAAATTATAGATACGTTTGACACGTATCAACATCCCCAAGCTTAATTCCTACTCGTCCTCGAGTAGGTAAATGATAACAAAATAATTTTTGATGTTGAATGCTAGGATCATGTCTTCAACAAATGCATGACAAATGCTATATAGATAATGAGACTTAAGCAATTGTGTTAGCTAATGAAAAGATAACAACGAACTAGGAGTTAATAATATGAAATTATAAACATTAAAAAGATTATAATGATCATAATAAAGCATGGTAGAGTGGTCTATCGTTGGCCCCTTTAGTAGAGCAAAACATAAATGCCGGGCACCTCTTGAGATATTAAACAGAGACTAGGAGTAAAGTTTTTCAGAAATTATATAGAATCTCAAACATGCTCCACTCATTAAGACTTTGGGACAAAGCACATTATCCTCAGAATGACAGCAATGCTCTATAAGATGGTGCTCAAAGAAGGATGACGACTCAACATAAACATAAAAGAAGGGCCCTTCGCAGAGGGAAGCAGAGATTAGTAATGTGTTAGAGCTTTTTATTTTTTATAGAACAGAAGTAAAACAATTTTGAGATATGCATGCTTTCGTCAACGATTTCACAACAAAGAAACTAGCTAGTCACCTATGACAAGAAAGGCTTTTAGACTTGTGAGAACAGCAAGTTTAGAGGAACGAGTACATTCTTCTATCTCCTTGGTTTCACCACTATCCATGTTTGAGCTGATTTCTCAGATTTGCATTGTGTGGAGGAGAATGGTGAGTTATATTTATATTTTGCTTAAGCTTCTCTTGGGTTGATTCAAGTGAAGACGTAATCCATCGACACCGGGTGAAAGGGGGGAAATGACCTTGCTCGTCACAAGTTATATCTAGCTTTCTACTGCTCCCTCATGAGCTTAAAACAGAGGCACAAAAGGAGTATTCTGAATATTTTAAAGGTAGCACATGACAAATTTACTTGGAATGGCAAGAAATACCATGCATAGGTAGATATGGTGGACTCAACTGGAATACTTTGGCTTAAATAATTTAGATGCACGGATGGACCATTACACCCAGTGCAAGTGGAGGCTAGCAAAAGATGGGAAAGCGACCAAATTTGAGCATTACTATCATAATCATGCTTTGCGACAAAATACTTAATGAATAAAACATAAGAGAGGTTCTTCAATTCTAAAGTACAATAAACCGTCAAGGCATAACAGACTGTATTTTTAGTCTTTCAACATGTGTGAACATGTGCCAAGTCAATCCGAATAAATCTTTTGGAGGAGGATCCCACTTCACCATTCCATATTATGAACAAAATAACACATGTTAACATCAAAATAACATATTATACTCTCTTAGGTAGTTGAGACTAACCATTAGAAAACATGAACTACGAAGCAACATTATACACACAACATTTTTAAGTTTAAACAAATAACTAACCAACCAAATAAAACTCCAATCAACTCTCCAGAAAGGGTATAAATAAAATATATAACAATCAGCTCATTATTGTGATGGTGCATGATGCTAACACAAAGATATAATAGATAATATATTAAGATACAAACGCTCCAATTTTATGCAAGTTTCTATGTTCCTCAAAAAACAAAGTTTGAAGGTTTGCAAACCGAGAGGTTGTTGATGTAGAGGGATGCAAAGGCATCCCCAAGCTTATGGTTTTGACCAATATTGGATATTTTTCAATTTGATGTTCCTTCATTCCCTGTGAAAAAACTTTAACACAAAAACTCTCCCATTCTTTTTCTATGGTTAGACACTAGTATACTAAAGATAACATTTCCAAAGTACTGCCATTAAACTAAAACAAATTTTGTTTTCAAGTTACAGGGAGGTTTCTTAAGTGGACAACTTTAAAATAATGGATGAGATCCAAAAAGAATCAAATGAAAACGCAAAGAGGCCACTTTTGCAACAAAAGTCAGAATCTGTCCAGAAAAACAGCAGCTAGAAAACGTAATTTTTAAGTAAATTTAAACGTCTCTGAAATTTTCGCCAATTTTTAGAGCACATAGGATTAGTAGATACTTTCTTTGTAAAAATTTTGTGACATTTCGAGCTTCCAGTAAAACATGAAAAATCAGTCAGTGAACAGCAAATACTGAAAACAGAAAAACCACTTTTTAATTATGCATCAACTAAAATCAAATGGGTAAAACTTGGTACTTTAGTTTTGGAAAACTAAAATACCAGAGGGAAAAACAAAAACAAACGGAAAGTAAAAAACAAACCGACGCTCCAAGAATAATACATAATATGTAAGGCAATAAAAATATAGTACCACGGGTGAAAACTGATGACTGTCGATGAAGAAGGGGATGCCTTGGGCATCCCCAAGCTTAGACGCTTGTGACTTCTTGTATATTTCAAAGGAGGTTCATGGGAATATCCCCAATATTGAGTTTTTATCCCTTCTTGATCTTTCTTTATCACCTCGCTCTTGAATACTTGAAAACTTACTTCACACAAAAGCTCTAATAAACTTCATTAGAGGGTTAGTTCTCAAACAAAATAATGCACCTTCTGTTCTCACTTAACAAATTAAATGGACTTGTTCCTAAACATTAGCTACTGCCACAAAGATCTAAGTGATTCTCCGGGATCAAAAGAACTCCACTTTGCCCGTAAAAGAAGCGATGTAAGAACAAAGACAGAATCTGTCAAAAACAGAACAGAATGTAAAGATGATTTTTTTCGGGATACTGGGACACCTCAAATCAGAAAAATTAAAACTAATGAAAGATAGAAAAAACCCTGATGCTTACTGTCAAAAAATTTCAGACCCATATCACGTCCTGTGAATTTTTAAAATTTCGTATGGTGACAGACAGAAATCTATTTCTGGACAGCAACTCAAAAATTTAAATTTCCTCTCATTAGAGGCTATTTTTGGCACAAAAACCAAAGCAAAGAGGATACAAGGGATTTCTACAGAGGAAACAATACCCAAACACAAATAAAAACAAAAATAAACAGAAAGTAAAAATAAAATGGGTTGCCTCCCATGAGCGGTTTTATTTAATGCCTTTTAGCTAGGCTTATTTTAATGATGCTCTCATAAGATTAAGAGTTGAAATAATAAGGAGAGCATCAAGGAGCAAATATCAAACACATTTAAATCTAACCCTCTTCCTATGAATAGGAATCTTGTAAGAAAATAAATCATTGAAACATAATGTGACTAGCATAAGAGGGCAAAACAAATGCAACTTCAAAACTTTCAACATAAAGAGAGGAGACTAAATACTATGAGATATTTAGAACCATGTTTTCCTCTCTTATAATAACTTTCAGTAGCATCATAAGCAAATTTTAATAATATAGCTGTCACAATAAAAATTCTTACAAAAGTCCACATCCATATAATTATTATATAAGGACAATATGAGTAATATAGATCATGAACGAGACAACCTGATATTTGTTGATGAATAAGAAGGGATGGCTCGGGCATCCCAAGCTTAAATGGTTGTATCTTCTTGAATATGTTCTTGGGGTGCCCCTGGGCATCCCCAAGGTTGATTTCTTGTACCTTATCGTTCGTCTCATATCACCATATTGATTTGATCTTATAGACTACATCCACATAAAACTTCACAAAACTCAGTAGTATGGTTAGTGCTCATTAAATAAAATCCACTCATGTCCAAGCATTGGCAAGTTGTAAGACCTCAATTCAATATTATCTACTGTATACTAATCAATTTATAACTTCAATTGATCAAATAAATATTATAAACATCGAGTATAAGCACAATACTAAATAAAGATAACAATCTGTCAAAAACTGGATAGTCTGTGAAGATCGAATTTTTCGAGACACTTCTGTAGCTCAAATCAGAAAACTAAGAACTAACGAAAGATAGATAAAAGTATCAGGCTTGCTTTCTAAAAATATCAGAAAAATATAAAATACTGGTGATTTTATAAATTTCACGCAACACGCACACAGAATCTATTTCTGGACAGCAAAGCAACAAACTTGCATCATAAATAAACTAGAGGTCATAAATACATTTATTTTTATATTACAGTGGTATATACACAATATATATATGTTTTTAGCTGAGAAGCTTCCATTAAAAGATTTTCTTTGGTTTCATAGGCATGAACACAAGTGTTCAAGGTCGACCCCTACTTAACCATTACTCATCTTTCCAATCACTTCTCTTTTTGAAAAAAATTTAGATAACAAGTAGAACTAATTTTTTTTGTAATTCGTGCTCCCTATCCATACTAAGATAGAAAACAACTTACAACTGAAAGTAAAAATTACTTAGAGATAAAGCAAACAAGTGCACACAAGAATATTCACCCCACGCTATTGCTCCCCGGCAACGGCGCCAGAAAAGGTCTTGATAACCCACAAGTGTAGGGGATCGTGTGTAGCCTTTTCGATAAATAAGAGTGTCGAACCCAACGAGGAGCTAAAGGTAGGATTAATATTCTCTCAAGTTCTATCAACCATTAACACAACTCTACGCACACCAAACATTTGCTCTATCTAGGAAATAAAACTATAGGAATAAAACGGGTATGAAAGGATAGTTTTGCAATATAATAAAGAACAAGAAGATAAAAGTTAGTTGCTGCAGCAATAAAGTATACTAAAAGACCATAAATAACAGAACCATGAGTGTGGAAAAGTGGTGTAAGGCATGGCGGAATTGTACATAATTAATTAGTGAAGTTATTCGGTTCATCGTCTTCGATGCAGTTTTCTATGTGAGAGAGTCAAAGCATACACGTTCTCAACTACTTGTGATTACATGTACTATATGATTGGACATTAGCAAGCATCCGCAACTACTAACATTCATTAAGGTAAAAACCCAACCATAGCATTAAGTTCATAAGGTCCTCTTTATCCCATACAATGTCAAAAACCGGGATGGGGCTTAGGTTTCTGTCACTCCAGCAGCCTTACCCCCCGGTCTCCTTCACATACTACAAACCCTATGATGTTATCCAAGCGCGCAAGTATATAATGTCCACCATAGGAATGTACCATATCAACATACAACTCGAATCAACCAAATACATTCAATAATCCAACCATAAGACAACAAGGAACTACATAAACATGACATAGATCATAGGATAATATTTTATAGCATCAAACACCATGTTTACATAGGGGATTACAGAGGTTTGTGAGAGCGTGGACTGCTTTAGCTATAAGGAATTGGTGATGGAGATGGCGGTGAAGGCGGCGGCCATGGAGGAAAGGGCAAGGCGGAGGTGGAGTGGGCGGCCGGCGGCGGTAGCGGCGCGTGGCGGTGGCCGGCCAACGGGGAGCGCCGCCCCCTAATCCCCTTCCTCCATGACTTCTTGGTGTTGTAGAGGAGCCCTCCCCATTGTAGATGAGAGCCAAGAGGGAGGCAAATTCGTGGCTTTTGGTGGCTGCCCCCAAAATTAGGGTTTCCTCTCTTTATATAGGTGGAGGCAATCCTTCCCGGCCCTCCGATGGATGGCCCCTTGATCCAATGTCTCTTGGTCACCTCTAGAACCTTCCTAGGGACCCCTCACATCCTTAATAAGGTCCCAAAGTCGTGGCTTGGTCGAATCCTCCAAGTTTGGTAAGAGTTGGAGTCAATCACGTCACCAACTTTCAGAATCCCGTAATTAGATATTTGGCGTTTAGTAAAACGGGGATTTTCGGAGCTATGGACCTCCGATTGGGCTGTTCTTGGGCTTAAATGAGAGCTATGGAAATTTTCCACAATGTTGCAGAAAAATTTATTTTCAGTTGACGTCATCTTCTGGTCTGAAACTGTCAATCTCTAAAATCTGTGAGGAGGACAGATTTCAGGAAAGTTAGAGTCCACCTCCAACAAGGCTCCTTTTGCGTTTTTGCCAATTTCCAAGTGATTCCTACACATCAAAGTGTAAAACAAGAACATTGTGCACTTTTGCAACTATTAATAGGTTAGTCAAATTAAATCATAAACTTAGTATGAAAACAAGTATCAAAGGTATAAAAGTGGCATGAAACAATCAAAAATTATAGATACGTTTCACACGTATCAATCACAACGAAGATCACACCATGGGAGAGAGAGATAACCACATAGCTACTTGTATAAGCCTCATCCCCGGTGAGGGACTAATCCCTCCTCATCGCGGGAAGCAGCGGTGTTGATGGAGATGGCCCTGGCGGTCGATCCCCGTCCCGGCAGGGTGCCGGAACAGGACCTTCTGAACCCTCGAAACTTGTCGGCGATGGCGGCGGAGCTCTGTTGCATATTTGGGAAAATCCTTCGGGGGTTAGGGTTTTTGCGTTGGATGTGATTTTATAGGCGTCGGAGGCGGCCGAGGGGTGCCCCACAGGGCAGGGGCGGGTCCCACCCACGGGTGGGCCCTAGGCCGCGGCAGGGGGCCGCCCCTAGCCTGTGTGGGTCCCCTGGAGTCGCCCTTCTGGCTCCCTTCCTCATTTCTTCAATAAAAAATCTCCGTAAATTTTCGTCCAATTCCGAGAATATTTGTAGAAGTAACTTTCTGCAACAAAAACATGACAAAAACAAGGAACTGGCACTGGGCATCTTGTCAATAGGTTAGTTCGACAAAATGCATAAAAATGATGTAATATGATAGTAAAAACATGTGGCAACATCACAAAACTAGCATGGATCACTCAAAAATTATATATACGTTTGAGACGTATCAGGTAGTAAGCTGTTGAGCATCAGTAGTGCCACTCCAGGAGGAGCGGTACTACCACTGCCACAGCGGTACTACCGCTAAACAGAGAAAAACTGCTGAAACCAGAAAATGATAACTTTTGTAAGGAAATTCCGATCGAGGTGAATCCAATTTTGTTGGAAAGAGAATGACAAGAGCTACCCTACAAGCAAGTGAGATTGTGCAAAGGGTTGGAATGTTGAAACATTAATTCCATACGGACGAGCCAGCAAAATCTCTAACACTGAAAACGCAATAGAAGACGCATATGAAATCCGTTTTCGGTGAACTTGGCCTTGTCATGACAAGCACGACAAGCACCATGAGCACACCATGATAAGAGCCAAATAAGAACCAATAAATATGATGCCAAGATGAAAAGGTTTGAGCTCTCTACGACGATACGATCAAGATACTCGCTCGAGAGCCCCTCTTGATAGAACGGTTATCTATCCTATAACCCGGTCTCTCAACTAACATCATGAGACCAGTAAAATAGAAAACCCATCAAGATCATACCTTTGCCTTGCGCATAATCCACTTGAGCTTGATGATGACCATCTTGAGCTTCTCAAGTTGGACCACCTTTCTTGGCTACGCTCCGCTTGGTGAAGACTCTCATGTTGCTCCCCCCATACACCAATATGGGAGAAACACTTCTTCGACATATCTTCACTTGGCCTTTATCTTGATTACGATCACCATGACGCCATCCTCCATGAGCTACATAGGATCTTCCTCTTGATTCATGCTCATGGAGAAATACCTAACCCACATAGAGATACCGAGCACATAGATCATGGGTTAGTTCACAAGGCTATATTTTGACAATTGCTTACCATACCATGAGATCATAAGATCCCCCATGGTACATCACTAGCTTTTTGCGTTGATCAACTCGCACTTAGTCTTGATCAACATATAATCTTCTTTCCTTAGCCTTGACTCCACCATATGGAGATTAAGCATTGCTAATGGACACAACCTACAAGTATAGCTCAATACACACATTAGTCCATAGAGATTGTCATTAATTATCAAAACCACACATAGGGCAACCATGCTCTTTCACCCTCTCCCGTCCTAGCTCCGGCCGGCTGAGCCGGTGGAGAAGAGAAAGGGAGGGGTCGGGACACTGGAGGCGACTCTCAACGCGGTAAATTCTTTGTCAATATATATATGATGTTCCTACATGTAGATTAATATGTTTTTCATGTGTTACAACTCCCACATGTAAATAACTAGATTTCATAAATACATCGTACATGTAAATTACTAGTTTTGTTATCAATACACATACTAGTTGAATTTTGGCGTGGCGTCACGCCACGCCCTTGGTGATTTTTTTTCGTGCAATATATATATATATATATATATATTCCAGCTATTCTGTATTCCCGTATAGAATAACTATTCTGAACAACTTTCTGAACTTTCTAAATAGTTAACCGTGAATCTCTCGGCGGAACACCTAGATCTATGTTTTTGCGGAGAGTATTTCGACCGTCATTTTCAAACCGTTTATCGGAATGACGCATGCGATATGCCGTTGGATTTGTATTGTAAATGCGCAACTTTTATTCTTCTGGATGATTTTCAAATTCCGTACGGTTTTAGAACAATTTCGAATATACTAAACACGGATTTCACGATTTTGTCCGTTTCCGTACAGTATTTGGGGCGCTATTTTCAAATCGCTTATCGGATTGATGCAAAAAATATGCCGTTGGATAGGAACGGAAATTGCGCAACTTTTAATCTTCTGTCAGGTTTCGAAATTACGCACGGTTTTAAAACAATTTTGAATATACTAAATACTGTTTTCGCGGATTTGTCCGTTTTCATACTGTATTTTCGACGCCATTTTCAAACCGTTCGTCGGATTGATGCAAGTAATACGCCGTTGGAAAGCTATGGAAAATACGCAACTTTTCTATCTCTAGCTAATTTTCGAAATTCGTTATGGTTTAAGAGCAGTTTTGAAAATACTAATTCGGGTTTTCAATTTCTAGATCTAGCGGACTGTTTTTTTGCAATTACTTTTAAACTGCTAATCCAAAGTTAACAAATAATATTCCATTGGAAAGATATTGACTAGACGCAACTTTTTCGTGAAGAAATATTTTCGAAATTCAATACAGTTTTTGATTAATTTTGAAAATACAGAAAACAGAGAAGAAAGATAATATCAGTGGTACATCTTATTCTGAACTTCTCATGATACACATATGAACTTCCTTTTTTTTTTGCAACAGAATTTCTCGACCTACCATATTTTTTTCTGAACCTCTCGCGATACATAAGTGAACTTCCTATATTTTCGGAAGTGAACTTTATCTGACGAACTATTTTTTTAAACTTCTTACGATGCATAAGTGAACTTCCTTTTTTTTTTACAGTTGAGCTCCGTAGACCATCCTTTTGCGAACTTCTCACTGTACAGAAATGAACTTCTTTTTTTTTGAACAACTTGTGAACTTTTACTCAGAAAGTTGACGAACTCCCCAGAATTCGTAACTGAACTTCCTATATTTCTGAAACTGGACTTCAATAACTAGACGATGTGAACTTCACTTTTTTTCGTAAATGAACTCCTCGACAATGGAAAATAAACTTTTGGCATTGGTCAAAGTGCACTTCAAGGACACATCTACACTTCTCTATGTGGTGAACCTCTCCGACATGAAAAATTCGTCAATACAAAGTGAACGGCACCATGGATAACAGTGACATCCAGCACCTGTAAATTGGATTTTTTTATGTGTTTCTTTCCCTGATCGGAGAACATTTGTGCAGCTAAAACATGTGTTGCTGCAGCTGCTTCATCGAAACGAAAAGAAGAGCACCAGAGGCAGCAATGGTGCGACGCTCAGCACAGGCAGGGGCGAGCTCGTAGGCACGCGCTATTTGACACCCAGGGAGTAGAATAAGTTATTCTACACCCACCCCATATCTTCTAAACCGTAAATGATTATTACGTCACGTAAATTTTTTATTAACTCGTAAGTCAAGGAGAACATAAGAAAATATCGACATGACGTAAAACTTTTTTTTTACGTGACGTAAAAAACTATGTCGTAAAATATGCATTTTTTATGTTTTTACACTGTTATGACTCATAAAATTGCATTTTTTACAAACCAAAACGTTGGCTAAATTGGAGTGTTGAAACATTTGTTTGTTTTCTTATGAATAGGTAGCATTTTTTTGTGTGCATTTCTGATATATTTTGTATAATATTCAAATGTTTGAAGGTTTGAAGTGCTCAAACATGTTTGTATTTCGACATCAATATTTAATTGAAATCAGAACATTCCATTTGAATTTGATTCTACATTTGGGGAAAGTTTGTTCGTGTGGTGTCTAAATGTTGGCCGAAGTGAAATGTTGAAATAAATTTGGCATTTCTTATGAGTATACTGCAGTTATTTTTTGGTGAGAATTTTGGTTCTATTTTTATGGAATATCAGAATATTTGCTCAAATGTTGGATAAATTGCATCTTGCAAATATGTTTTTTATTTGGTTATTGTAAAGTGGAACCGTACTTGTAGTTTTTAGATAAATGACACCATTATTAAGTGAGATGTGAAGGATTTCAAGGATTTGAAAAAGAAAATGGGTTCATTATCATTTGTTAAAGAAATTGGAACATTGCATAAACAATACTTCCTTTTTGATTTTCTTTTACTGTTTAAACAAAAATCAGAATATTTCATATTTCTTTTATCTTTTGTAGGTCATAAAAAAATATTTGTTGAATTTAAATATAAACATATCTTGTATTCCAACATTTAGTAGACCCTATCCGGGACGGTGTGATTTGAAATGTTAAAATTCGTTGTTATTTGTCGTCCGGAGTAACTCCATTTTTTTAGCGAATTTAAATGTTCATGTGTGTTTGTAGTTTGGCATAGCTATTTAATTACTCTACTTAATCAGGAGAAATACACTATATACGTATTTTGTAAATTCAAATTCACTTTTTTAGAAGGAATGCATTTAGGTTTTGTCGAAATGTTTGGTAAGTTGAGATGTTGAAAAATGTTTGTATATTGTCGCAAGTAGGTAGCATATATTTTTTAGTCATCTCGATAAATTTTTTTCATATTTTTTTTTATGGCTATTTTTTGAACTAATGGTTGTGCGTTTTTTTTTTTGCCCCGAGAATTAATTAATCTATATTTTGAAGAACTACACCTGAATTCCATATGTTAAGGAAGTTAATGTTGGTTATTTCCAAAATATTTTCCAAATTGAATATTCAATCTGAATCCATAATTAGAGGGCATGTACTGTGTGAGCATTTGTTAAATTCAGCTTCACATACTTAGGGGAAGTTCATTTGGAATTTTTTAAATGTTCACCAGTTCAAAATTTTCGAATTTTTTTTTGCCCACAAATTATGCTCGCATTTTAACATAAATAGTTGGCAGTTTGTGTTGTTGGTCTTTCCTTGTTTTAGTTATATATGTAATACATTTTTGTAAGTAGCAACGGTGACATTATGATATTGAAACGTTGCTTCAAAAAATGTAGTTTTATCTTTTGAAATTTTGAGGACACTGACATATGGCATGCAACATTCTTCATATATGCAGTAGGATGAAAAAATGATTGAAACCAGTGGAGCCACTTTTTTTGCCATCAAAGCATAGCAGAAGAATACATTATTTCTCATTACAATAGGTTGCAGTGCGCTGTAAGGCTTCATATCAACGGAAGAAAACAATACCACCAAAAACTCTCATAAGGCTTCACAACAACGATGGCAAAACCACAAAGACGTCTTTTCATTCATCAAACGGATTGCAACTGTTCATAGAGATGGACACACTGCAGCACTGAAGGAACCTGTGAATCTTACCTTAGCATTTCGGCATGTAAGTCCCAATGGGGAAGATCATTCATAATTTCTCCAAACCGATGGCTTGAAACACTATCACCTTGTAAGACAAAGGGACGGTGCAACTAACAGCCTCTAGTAAGAAAAAAGTAGAGGTGAGTAAACTTTAATGTCCTAGTCAGACAATTGCACTGGAAGAGGGAAGTCAAGGTGTGCAGCTTCCTCACCTAGAGCACCCCACTGGGAATGCAGACGTCTCATGCCTCGTCGTCCTTCACGGTCGGCCACCCTGTACCGCTCCTTCCCGACGGTGTCCCTGAAACTGAGACGCACCATTATATCAGTTTCACTCGTAAGCATCTAAATGACATAAAAACATATTGGAAATAAGACAATTGCACTGGAAGAGGGAAGTCAAGGTGTGCAGCTTCCTCACCTAGAGCACCCCACTGGGAATGCGGATGTCTCACGCCTCGTTGTCCTTCACTGTCGGCCGCCCTGTACCGCTCCTTCCCGACGGTGTCCCTGAAACTGAGACGCACCATTATATCAGTTTCACTCGTAAGCATCTAAATGACATAAAAACATATTGGAAATAAGCTTTCACGGTTCCTTTCCACCATGTTTCTCTCCCAAACTGAGCTTTAAGTTCGCTTTACATTTGAAGGGATGCTTCTTAAGATACGTACAACTGCTAAGCTACTTCGACCACAAACACTTGGTCTTGGAGAATTCTGTCTAAACACTTGTCGCTTCCCAAGTTCCCATTGAGCTGGTATGTGTGAAGCTCTTAGATAAAGGGAATCAAATAAATTCTCATCATTGAACTGAACACTGAACCCAAAAAAAAAACACTAATCACACTTTTTTGATAAACAAAGATAAATTATGAAGCACCCAGAATCTACGTAGTTGTCTTCCTGTGAACTAAGAATTCACAACCCATTGGGAAAGGTGAAGGCAGAAAATGTAAAATGCAATCAACAAAACGGAACCGAGTATCTATTCTGAAGGAAAGAAACAATCAGCTGCAACGTAGCAGGAAACCCGGCTAACTTGTACTGATCTCCATACCTCAAAGATGTTGAATTACATTCCTGAGTCGTGGATTACCAAATTAACACTAATCCACAATCTCGATGGGTTTCTTATAATCTAGAAATACTTCGGATTTAGATGTAACAATCGAGACAATGCATATGTATTTCTTACCTTCTGGAAAGGTAACGCATGCATCAACTCTGTCTTTCGGGCATATATGAACATAGTGTCATATTTATGAAACAACACTGTTCATACATCGTACCTCTTAATTGGAAGAGTAAACAAAAAAAGCTGGTTGTCATCTGTCAAAATTTTTCAGAATAAAATATGAGAGATGATAATATCCAACTATTGAAGAAGTAGGGAAGTAAAATATAGCTGTACTGCAATTTTTCATTGGAACCGTAATTAGCACAATGAGAAATCAAAAAATCTTTGAGAGGCAGAGACAATCTAACACATCAGAAAATGTTAATGCTTGAAAGCATTTCTGTGGCATATCTTAGACACAGGACAAAACTTATTTGTGACACAATTATGCACAAATGGAACTTTTTACTGGAATAAATACCTGTAGTTATTGAACCGTTCCGGCTGTCTTTGTCCTCTGTGCTGAAACCTAAGGTAGATGTGCTTCGAAGCTCTCTAACTGCTTAAGACAACAAAGAAGCTAGATTCAGTTACCCTAACTACTCGCACTTTTGAAAACTGGCATGTAAAAAAATCCATGTATCCTTTTGTTTCCTTTACCTCCTGGTCCTTAGCAGCAAGCTCTGAAACTTACACATGCCTTTTCTCTTCTGGAAACTTCTAGGATTTCCTATAACACTAACAGATTTCAGATTATTTAGCTTGTAAGAATAAATAAATGTTAAATTTGATCAGGGGAGTCAACTACAAACATCCAAAGCTGCACATCTATTAAAATTAAACCATTCACATGTGCATGGTCCTGTAATCTTAGATCCACGTATTACATATGCCTAGACTAAAATATTTGAATAACATTAGGTATTATCTATTAGCCTACTGATACCTTGAGAGCAATTGTACGTGAGCATATACTACAGCGTTGCATGCCAACAATAAATATACAATGTGAGCATCATCTGTAGTGCCAACAGTAATAGAAAGAAGTAGTAAACAGTAACTCAAGTTATCTTGTTCCAGATAAACTGGCGATTAATAAGAAAGTAACCAAGACACGGCCCCGGACAAACATGGGTATGAGCACTCACATGGAAGGTGCTAAATAGAAACAATTAAACTTGAAAGACAATTATAATAAGCACCACTTTAAAATGGAATTTTTAAATGAAATTTTGCGAATCTGGCCAAGCAAGCTGGAAAATATTTTGTGTTTCATCACACATCTTCTCTATTCTTGGTTGCTTAAGAGCCAGCAATCCCGTCTCCATGCTTATTTTGATGTATTCGTGCACAACTATGAAAAGGATAATAGTGAGCAATATGAGATAGATAATCAATAAATTCTACTGATATTCTTTTTAAAGGGAACTACATAATGCTCAAAGATTCATGTATCAATTCTGAAACAGAAAACAGCGGACATAAGTTATATTAGTTTGTTCCATTCTAGTACCAGGAAGTCAAAGTAGTCACTGTAGATAGAGCAAAAATAGCAACGTTTTAACATTGGGTTGGCAAAATCTTTAAAGCAACCAGATTACAAATGTGGTATAAAATTCTGATGCTTCACTATAGAGTTGAATTCAGTTATGCTTATTGACATGGTAAAAAAACGCCTATTGCCTTTTTCGGGTATAAACATTGTTTCCCAATGATGTGTTAGTTATTCTTTCATTTTACTTAGTACTGATGACATCTGCCATGATATGCGATCTATGCAGGACAACAATGCCATTGTTCTCGCTAATCTAACCAAGAAATATGACAGGTATCAAGTCAACTGCCATGTGTGTGCCTCTCATGCTTCTCACGAGACTGCTGAGTTGCTCACTCCTCCAAAACATTGTGTTCCCTAGTGAAATAGTATGGTTTGGAATTGAAAATGAAAAGAGTCTTCAATCAGAACCTGCAACCATGAAACTGTTGTGACTTAGAATTTTTAGTTCCGTTGTGGTAATTGCTAAGCAAGCACAGCAGCGGAGCCGAAGCAAGCAGCAAGCAGAGCAAGCAAGCAGCGGCAGCAGAGCAAGCAGCACGTACCTTGCTGGCGACGGGCGGCGGCAGCAGAGAGGGTCGATTCCGGGCGGCGGCGGAGGCTCGACGCGAAGTTGTCGCTGTCGCCAGGAGGTTGTCGTCGCCGCGGAGGTCGGCAAGCTCAGCAGGAGCACAATGAGCTGGTCGGGGAGTGCTGGGGCGGCCGGACGGCGGCGAATCGGGCGGCAGCGGCCGGGCTCAGCCGGAGTTGGGGAAGACGCGCTCGATGCGGTCGATTTCGTGTTCGTCCGGACGCGTGGCTGAGCGGAGATCGAGAGGAGGTCGTGGCGGTTCCGGTGGTGGTCTTGGATTTGTCCGGGGCGGCCGGAAACGGTGGTGCTACGCGTCGGCAACGTCGACGTTGTTCGACCGTGCGTGGAGCAGGGAAGAAAAGCAGGGAGAGGCGAGTGAGAGAGGAAGGAAGGAAGAGGAAGAAGAGAGGGCGGCGGAGCACTTAGCAGCCTCCGCTCGTCCTGAGGCGGCCGGAGAGGGCGACCAGGCGCGGCGACGTCGCCGGCGACCTCTGGGTCACACGGGAGAGAGAGATGAGGGAGGGGAATTGTGGGGTGTTTTTTTTGGAAGGCCCCTGTTCTTTTTTCTAATTTGAAATACGTCCTTCGCAACGGGGAGAGCTGGACTGCGGGTCCGTTTCCGAAATTTGTGAGGGGCGTTTCTGCAAAAGCGTCATCGACGCCTTCCGTGGGACGTCGGATCGACGACGGACGACCGGGATCGCGGCACTGTAGTAATGTAGCATGCTACAGTACGTACTATAGCTAGCTACAGTAGCCGATCGCTCCGAGGGCCTCAAAAGGTTCCGTCTTTAAATATATATAGATAGATAGATACCATGGTCCTACGTGTAAATTACTAGCCTTTGGTGTGTAAATTAGTAGTGTTGCCAATATGTATATACTAGTGCTCCTGCATGTAAATTTACTATTTTCTTTTTAAAATTTGTAGGGTTGTGCAGTGCAGAGTTGGTAGGAGTGTTTTCGGGTTTTATTTTTCAATAGTTTGGGCATTTATTTACATTTAATTGAAATAGAAAACTGTCGAGTCTCCACGTGTTACCTTTATGATCAGAAGAAAAGATGATTTACGATGAATTCAAAATCAGTGAAAGGTCAGCTAAACTATCCAATTTTTTATCCATGGTGAAGCAAAATTTGGCGGCGGTTTGTGCTACTCAAAGTCCTTCCAAGAGAATGTGAGATTACCGAAGGATTCTGTTTGGACATGTGGGTGCGTGACGTGTCACTAGTTCGGACCAGTGATAGTTACAGGTACAGCTTACCAGAATGGGATTTTACACCTTAAACAATTCGTACGCCATGAGTGTTAATCGGCATCTGAAACCTAGAGGCCAAATCTACCAAAAGGATCAAAAGGCGCTCGCTTTCCGCTTTCGTCTTCAATTTTTCCTCGAAGGAAAGAAACATGGGTCCAAATAAACTGAATCGAGCCGAGTGATGATATAATAATGCAGAGATAGGGTGTAGGATAGCGCGCTGCAGGAGTGAGCCCTCCCCCTCTCTCTTCTCTCTCTCATCCCAAGGCTCCAATGGAAGCCACGGCAACGTGAGGAGTGGAGTTGTACTGCCCATTTCCCGTTTCCCCACCCCAAAGAACCACCAGCCCCAAGAAACCAGGGCCGCGCCAGGAACAACCCACGGGCACGGAGCTCCGCGCTCAATTCCCCAATCCCCCGCCACCCGCCGGAGCGGCAAACCGTTTCTTTCTTGCTCTTGCTCCTGCTCTTGTCCGGCCGCCGCGCACTCGCTCTTCTCCTTCGGTCGCTGCACTCGGAAGGCAGGTGGGTTTCCATCATGATTTGGGAATCGTGATTTGGCGGTCGCGTTCTTTGATTTGGTTTTGCCGCGAGAAAGTTGCGCTCTGCTTTTTTTTTCTTCGGTGTGAGGGGGGTCCAAGCTTTGATCTGCGTCACACACCTGTTGTTCTTCTTATCCGCAAGGCATCCGAGGCGGAGGGGGAGGAGGACGGCGGACCACGGGCGGCACGTGACGAGCGGTTGGCGATGGCGAGAAAGGGCAGCGCCACCGAGGGCCGGGCGCGTACATAAAGACCAGGTGCGCGGGGGATCCCTTGTTGCAGAGGAGATCTGAATTCTTGAGCTTTTTGGGTGGAGGAGAGAGAGAGAGAGAGGAATGGACGCGGCGGCGTTCGGCACGGTGGAGGGGGTGGTGGCGGAGATCACGCGGCTGCACCGGTCGCTGCCCCCGCGGCCGCCGCTGGAGGACGTGGAGGCGGCGGAGGCGCTGGCGCGGGCAGCGGACCGGGAGGAGCGCGCGCGCGTCGACGCCATCGAGGGCCTGCGGAGGTCGCCGGTCGTGCCGGAGGACCTCTTCTACGTCGCGCAGGACATGCACCGCGCGCTCGCGGGGTTCCAGTGCCGGGAGCAGAAGCGCGAGGCCACGCGGCTCCTCGAGCTCGACGCGCTGCACACCCTCTTCGACGACCTCATCCAGCGCGCCTCCCAGTGCGTGCCATCCACCTCTACCCGCGCCGCGCCGCGCATCACCACCAGTGGTGCCACTAGCTCCGCCTCCTCGTCCAATTACTCATCAGCTGGGGCGGTGTCCGCTGCGGACCGCTCCTCTTTGGTCACCAACGGCTTCAGTGCGGAGAGGAACGTCGGTACGAGCATGGGGCGTGTCTCCATGGATGACAGCTACGTCAAGAAGGCTAAGGCGGCAATGTGGGATGGTGAAGTTGTGGCAGCGAATTCACATGCGCCGCGAGGAGCCGTTGCCGCAAATTCCGTGGCGGTTCGACTGGATGGCAGTTATGGTGAGCCCTTCCTACTTTTAGTTGTGATTTCATATGCTGAAATGTAGTGTTTAGGTGCACTGTCATGTAATTTATCATGTGTTTATGAGTTAAAATGTACTCTCTTTGTTTGGGTGCACTGAAACGTAGTCCACATGCAAATAGCTAAAACATCTTATATTATGATACGGAGGGAGTATAAAGCTGAAGCATATGTGAAACAGGAAGTTGCTTAGCTGTCGACCAATCGATGTTCTTCTCTAGTTGGATAATTAACCGAACCCTCTATAGAATAGAACTGGAGTTATGTGCATATTCATTGATTGGTTGGTTGATGACTTGGTTTGCAGGAGATGACAAGGATAAATTGAGCCTCATTAAGCTAGCTAGCATGATTGAAGTGGCTGCGAAGAAAGGCGATCGGGAACTCAACTTCCAAGGAAAGCTCATGGCCCAGATTGAGTGGATACCTGATTCAATTGGAAAGCTCATTGGGCTTGTCACCCTTGATATTTCGGAGAATCGGCTTGTGGCTTTGCCCGAAGCAATTGGGAAGCTTTCTTCTTTGAACAAGCTGGATATTCATGCTAATCGAATCGCTCAACTCCCTGACTCAGTTGGGGATCTTCGTAGCTTGATTTGCCTCGATCTAAGGGGCAACCAGCTTACGGCCTTGCCCTCTAGTATTGGCAGGTTGATGAACCTTGAGGAGCTTGACCTGGGAGCAAACCGGATTGTCTCACTGCCTGATTCAATAGGAAGCCTTACACGATTGAAGAAGTTACTGGTCGAGACAAACGACCTTGACGAGTTGCCTTACACAATCGGTCATTGTGTTTCACTGGTTGAGTTGCGGGCAGGGTATAATCACCTGAAGGCTCTTCCAGAGGCTGTTGGGAAGCTAGAATCTCTGGAGATCCTCTCTGTGAGGTACAACAATATCAGGAGCCTTCCAACTACAATGGCAACTCTGAGTAAGCTGAAGGAGGTTGATGCCAGCTTCAATGAGCTTGAGTCGATTCCCGAGAACTTCTGCTTTGCGACTTCTCTTGTTAAACTGAATGTTGGGAACAACTTTGCTGACATGCAATCTCTGCCTCGCTCTATTGGCAACTTTGAGCTGCTGGAAGAGTTGGATATAAGCAATAATCAGATTCGGGTTCTTCCAGATTCTTTTAAAAACCTGAAGCGTCTCCGCGTGCTTCGTGCAGAAGAGAATCCTCTACAGGTGCCACCAAGGGAGATAGCTTTAAAGGGAGCTCAGGTAATCCTAGCTATCCTATCTTGAACTTGATATTATCGACCACCAGTGACGCAGTTTAGTGACTGGTTTTTCTTCCTTTTGTCATGTTTTGTAGGCGGCCGTCCAATACATGGAAGACTATGCTACCAAGAAAGCTACAAAGTCACAGCCAGTGAAGACAAAGAACACTTGGACTCAGTTCTGCTTTTTCTCCAGTCCTAACAAAAGAAAGCATGATCGGATAGACACGGAGACATGATGCGCGCAAATGGTTTGCCCTTTGGCAATGGTCGATGGTGCAGGTTTCTGTTGTAGAACCAACCAGGGTCGATAGATCACACCAGATTTTACTCTGCTTTGCACTGGCCACATTTCACCTTCTAGCTTCACCTTATGCTGGTGGCTCGGAGGTTGTTCAACTGAAATGAGTACTGTCATCCTTCCTTTTTTCAGTTTTGTGTTTTTCTACGGGGAGAGTATTGTTAGCCTTCAGTCGAATAGTGTTTTTTTTAGGGAATGTCCAATAGTGTGTCTTTGTGTGTCTCTTGTAGTTCTTACTGTTTTATGCATTTTGGATGGTAGTTCTTCCAAAACAAAAGTAGTAATTGTAGCATGTTGCTGGATGCAACGAAATACAATACATGTTGCATGCCTCGTTTCATTTTATTTGTATGATGGTGATTTTCGTTTGTGTGAGCTAAGAATGGTGAATTAAAGAGCCTACATCGCCTTTGAACAATACCTGAATACAGAGCTTCCCTTCAAACAAGAACATTTTATTCATGCGGTTGATTTCTATGCTCCAGATTGCGAAGGAGACTGATGGGCGCCCTGATTGATTTGCCATGCACAGAGAACTCAATCGAACAGAAAAGGAAGAGACATCGACAGGAATGTGGAAGTACATCGCCAACATGCATGTCACCTTGGTAGATCCATGCAAGTTGGTGTTCACATTGAATGTGGCCAGCGAGACGATCTTGTCTGAACAAACACATCTCTTTCAGGGAACATCGGCAGCTGTTCGCCGATCGATCCGTGAAAGCAATGTGTCCGTGGAGGGAGTGGAAGCCACCAATCAGCATTGCTCACACCTTTGTACGCTTGCTCGATTTGAAACTCGAGGTAAATGAATGAACACGTCGACTGATAGTTGAACAGACTCAGTGATGAACTGATGCGGTCTGCAATACTCCCCTGATTTTCATTTTATTACTGCAAACTGAACACACCTACCATAGCATCTCCGGCTGCCACCAAAAAGATCCCCATAGATTCATAACCACGAGTTAACAGGGCAATTATATATCCAAACCACCTGAAGCATTTCTGTGACTTCGTAGACGATAAGTCCCATCTTTTTCAGCAAAACAGTGTTAGGTTGTACCTTTAATACGTTAAAAGATAACCCCTCCGCTACACGATATATGCCTTTTAGCAAGCTAGTTTAGGTTGTTAAAAATGCTTATATTATATGAAACAAAGGTAGTAATTTATTCTGGTAACAATATGAATCGGCCAGCCAAACTGGTCAGGACCATGACGGTCCCGCATGCCAAACATACGATCAACACAAGCCAGATTAGCAAGCTCGTGAGCCACTACATTACAATCTCTCTTAACTAAGGGCACGCTACGGCTAGGCAAGATCCTTCTAATGCGGAGTTTAGGTGATCTGTTCCGGTCGCCTTTTAGTAAACAAGTTTACAAACAATTTTAACTTGACAATAGTTTTTAATCAACACGACCACCTGAGGCACCAGCACCACCACTGTCACCGCCATGAGACGATCTCGTGTGAACAAACACATCTCTTTCAGGGAAAATCGGCTGCTGTTCGCCGATCCGTGCTACCAATCAGCGTTGCTCACACCATTCTACTCTTTCGTCGATTTAGCCTTTTCCTTTTTTGCGCACAAGTATACATTAGAAACTCGAGGTAACTGAAATGAACACATCGACTCATACTTGGACAGAGTCACAGTGTTACATTGAACCCTTTTTACGTTTAAAGAGATTTTTTAGGGTAAAAAGAGATTTCATTGTGCTAACAATATGAATTGGCCAAACTGGTCAGGAGCGTGACAGTCCCGGGTGCCAAAAATTCGATGAACTCAAGCTCGATTAGCAGGCTCGTGAGCCACTACGTTACAGTTTATTTTAACTAAAGGCACACTACAAGTCTACAACTAGGCAAGATCCTTCTGATGCAATCGATTTCCTTGTACAAGAAACACAGTCTTGACATCTATTATTATCTAAATTGTTCATCGCGCACAATCCTTGGAAAGCTATATTATCACATTAGATAGCAGGCCATGGCGCCATCGCCGCCGCTAGGTCTAGGGGAGAAGTCTTGGGACAATCAATCATGCACTCTTTGGCTGTGCCATAGCATTTATCCTTGACTAAACAGCAGAAGTACTAGCAAAACGATGGGTTAGAACACCCTCGATTACGGACACACATTCCGTGTATATTGATCTTAACGCTTTCCATGTCTTCCATTAATAGTCTGCCTATGGGACAGAAAAACGAATAATATTCCAATTAGTCTCTGTTTATCAGCTAGTAAGAAGTAATTCATACAACAAACAAATAAACAAATACACAATCACTTAGAAAATCCCTAAGAACTTCTGAAGAAGTAAAAATTATGCATAGCATGTGCCTTAACTGCTCGATCGTAGAAGATTGGTATTGATTATTGAAAGACAAGTCAACTGAAGCATCAAAATAGGTAGATCAGGAGTTTATCTGCAACTTACAGTGCACATGGGTAGCAAAGCTCGTGAGAAGAAGCACCGATAGTATGATTATTGGTGTATGGAAGTGGTTCCTATACTTGTCCATGGAGAAATTACAAGGCGGCCTCGTTTGGTCCTCGTCTATAGCAGAGTAGGTTTTCTAGTTATCTTCGTTGGGTGTCCTAATATATATACACAATCAACATGAGGTACATGGCAAAGAAGTAAAGCGTGCAATCTAAACTGATCACTAAAATCACGGACTATTTCTATTTTTTGATAGATATCGTCTCGGCTAAATCCTTGTATTTAATGTGGTATGATTCGATAGTCTTTAACTCATGGGAATCGATTCACGATCGACATAACAGCAACACAATCAGATTCAGGTGCGAAGGATGTACGCCCATGTCGATGCAGAAAAAAAGAAAGACTTTGGAGAAGGAGGGCTGCACATAGAAATAGGGAGAACCTTAGACATGGCCTAGATCCTGCATTATCTCCGATGACGCAACCAATGGTCGTTTGTTCCGTGTCAGGTATGAACGAGGGATCTATGATATTGGGGGTCAAGATGCTGCCCATTGTTCATATTCATCCTAGGACATGACTGAAAATAGTATAAGCAAAAAGTGTCGCGATAGAAAGAATAACCTATGCCTGGCAAGTAAAGCGGAATGATTTGATAGTACATGAAACTACAGAAATGGTTTAAAGCAACCGAAGCAGAGAGTTACTATGAGTCTATGATGTACAACTTCTCCAAGCTAGGAAAGAGTTTGAGGAAGCCGACACTGCACCAAGATTAGGGCCAACTGAATTGAGATGCAAAACCTTCACACTGCGCATCAACGTATTCAAGCTGCCATCAACCATTTCCTAATAATATAAAAGTACAATAAAAATATATAAGAAACCCGCGTAGAATAAAATGCAGAATGTCAAATGCATGATTAGGCAACCTTAGCTACATCAGAAACTGTGGTTCCAATCTTAAATTTAGCAAAATCATCCATCACTGGACCCAAGATCACATGGGCGCGCTGATTATGCGGTGTGGGCTCAAACTGAAATGATCCGAGGAATCTTTCCAGGCGAGGGGCATCCTCGATGACTATTTCATCGATGTGTTCGGCATCAAAGAAATCACACATTTTAGTCATCGAGTTAATCACCACTCACCAGGCGTCTGATGCCAAAGCAATTGTCAATCAGCAAGCTCACGAGGACAGGGCATCAGTAGAGCAAGCTGTGGAGAGTGTCTTCCCGCACGGTAAAGGAGCTCAAGGAGAGCTTCTTCAGGTGTGGGAAACTAAACGATGCGGGCGTGTCCTCGAGGAACAAACTGCAGTTGGCGAAGACGGCCACACGAAGGGTCGGTGCAAAGCGGGGCACCGAGAGAGGCAGCGAGCCGGAGGTCAAGGGCGGGGGACTTAGGCCCAGTTTGTTTGGCGGCTTCTCCAGAAAGCTGTCCTACTCCAGCTTTCTGGAGAAGCCGTACCTAAAATTTAGGTAGGCTTCCTAACTAGTTTAGATTAAATCATTTTGGATTAGGTGCGGCTTCTCTAGGAAGTTCGGGTAGGGCAGCTTCCCGGAGAAGCAGCCAAAAGAACTGGGCCTTAAACCAACCGTCGAAGTCGACGCCATAGATGTGATGGATCCTGAGGCGGCGTCCGGGGCCTGGTGGTCGGAAAGAATCTTGGACGCGACTTGTTGTGTGTCATTGCGTGGAAACCAGAGGAGGCTATCGTCCAGGTTGAGAGGAGAGGAGCGCCACAGGTGACGAGAGCAACGAGAGATGATGGCAGTGCGCACGCCTTCGTCGATGCAGAGGAGGGAGCTCATTGAGCCAAGGATCTCATCAGGAAGAAGCTAATTAGATCGATTTGTGGGGGGAGGGGGGGGGGGGGTGGTACATATATTTGAGCCAAGGTCGCATACAATGACTAGCTAAGTGCCCGTGCATTGCTACGGATCGATAAATATGAAGTGATGTGTTTGAAAAGAAAATCATACAACCTAATTCCATATCGATAACATATTAATTGTGTGTTTTGTGCATGCATCGGAGGTTGTCAAAGATTGTTGAGAAGCTTTTATCCGTTGTAGATTTTCACCATCTAAATGTAATATTTAGTCAACACATTTGGAGTAAAATGATGGGAAAAAAACAGGATCTAACCTTGGCTATGTGGTTCATAAAATTAACCACTCAGTTTTTTATCTCCAAAGTTTTACTCTCCATCTAATAATTCATATAAAACAAACGGTTAGACCAATATTCTCAATCAACACTCAATGGTAAAGCTGATCAAGTGTGTTATAGGTCAGACGAATTTGTGGTAGTCCACTGATTGTGATCTGCTTTCTCTATCGAAGAATTTACATAGTATGATAACAATATTTCAATTCAAGAGTTTTTCCATTCTCTATTTGAAATACTTTTTTCATTTTATCTCTATCACTTTATAAGATCAGCAATGCATATACCGACTATGTTCCCAGAAGACAAAATAGTGTAGTGACTCATCAAAAAGAGTAAGGGCGTGTTTGGTAGCCTGTGTCCTCCTGCAGATTCTCATCTCAACCTGGCTCAGCTGTCTATTTCTTGTTTGGTAGCCCGGGTCGGGTCGACTCGGCAGTGCTGCCCTCATACAGAAAATGCCTCTGGGCACTGCCGGGTTGTGAAGCCGGAATCGAGCTTCGCATCTCGCCCAGGCCGAACTCATCCCGCAAAACACTGTTGCGCCTGCCCCCAACGCACCCGCGCGGCCGCCCTGAGCCCTCGCACTGCTCACGCCCCCCCCCCCCCCCCCCGCGCGTGCCCCTGCTCCCTGCTCCCCGCTCCCCGTCCTCCTGTCCGCGGCCAGCAAGCGAGCACGAGCCTCACGCCCCGACCCTGCCGGAGCCTCGTCGACCCGGCGCCGCCTGGTCCTCCTGCTATCGCGCACCGCCGCCTCCTCGCGGCCCCCGACCAGACCTCGCATGCCCCGACCGAGGCGTCCGGCTGCGGAGCCTCCTCGACCCGGTCCGGTGCCGAGCCTCCTCGACCCGGCGGCGTCTGCTCCTCCTCCTAGCTCGCCGGCGACGACCACCGTAGCAGCCTCCTAGCCTCCCTGGGAGTGCGGTGTTGTGCATTGGTAGTCTATTTTATTTTATTTTGTGGAAAGCCATCGGTTTTATTAATCAATACTATATATTCTCCCCGTCCAAAAAAGATGTCATTTCTTTGTATAAATTTGGATGGAGAGGGTACTAAATGCGGAAATTCGAAACGGCTCCCAAGCTCATATCTTTTGGCCTATTATGATTTTTGTAAGTAGTTAAGCATTTCTAGAAAATCTAAAAAAAACAAAAATATGGCATTTTTATACATACGTGCAAAGTTTCGTGTCGAAATAATATTTGTACTGCTCTGTGGAAAAAAATCACAGTTTTCAAAATGAGGTTTTGACAATATGTTTTTAGAGTACTATTTTTTTCACAGAACACCATAAATGTCATTTGATCATGGAAATTTTCACATACATAGAACGCTTGGATATGTTTGTTGACACATTTTTCAGATTTTTTTTGAAATGTTTTACAATTTTAAAATTCCGTCTAACTCCTATCCCATACTTCATATGTTTTCAATTATATAAGATGTTTTAAATATTCTGTGTGACCTCAATACGGACTGAAATGAGTGAATCAATAAACTAAAACGCGTCTAGGTACGTGTGATTCAGAGAAAAAAAATAAAACATCTTATATTTGGGAATGGAAGAAGTAGTTGCAATGTTTATCAAAATTTGAGGAATAAAACTCGGTGAATCATCTAGACAAACATTTGGTTGATCACCGGATTCCTTAGCTAAAGTACAAGGCCACGATGCCATGTTTCAGATATCAATAAAACAAATTCAACTAATAAATAACATGTTCCGAAGTAATAAAATATGTTGTGCGTGGTATCTCTTTCTCTAGGTTGCATTCATAGAGTTCGCATTAATAAGCACCATTATAAAAGAAAAATCTGATCAATTTTCTTGGGGAAAAAATGGCGGTTTTGTGTAGATACAAATTGTATTTTTGGTAGCGGCCATATATTTAAAACCGAAGTTTACGTGTATGATACGTCTCCAACGTATCTATAATTGTTGATTGATCCATGCTTGTTTTATATCAATGTCTTATGTTTTTACTATCATATTATATCATTTTGAGGTATTTTATTGAACTAAACAATTGACAAGATGCCCAGCGCCACTTCCCTGTTTTTGTCCTGTTTTTGTTGCAAAAAGTTACTTCTTAAATATTCTTGAAATTGGACGAAAATTTACGGGGATTTTTTATTGAAGAAATGAGGACCGGAGCTAGAAGGGCGACCCTAGGGCCCCCATAGCCCAGGGACGGGTGCCAGTCGCGACCCAGGGCCCAGCCGTGGCCGGGGGTCGCCCCTGCCCCTCGGGCATCGCCTCCCTGAGGGTTTTCGCCTATAAATTACGATGTGACCTAAAACTGACAACCCCCAAAGGATTTTCCAAAATACGATACAGAGCTCCGCCGCCATCGCCGACATGTTTCGGGGGTCAAATTATTCCTGTTCCGGCACCCTGCCGGGACGGGGATCGACCTCCGGAAGCCATCTCCATCGACACCGCTACTTCCCGTGGTGAGGAGGAAGTAGTCCCTCGTCGGGGCTGAGTCTTGTACAAGTAGCTATGTGATTATCTCTCTCTCCCATGATGTGATTTTCGTTGTGATCATGAGCTTTGTTGAGATAGTTGAATACATGATATTTCCCCTTCTTTAATTATGTAATGGATATGATGTTTCTCAAGTGATGTTATTTAGTATAAGTTCCGAAGTCACCGTTATGATCACGGTGCCAAGGTGACAGTGCAGGTGCCATGTGTGACTCTATGGATAATAGCTTAGAGGCATCTTCATCATGAGTTTGTTCTTTATTGTTGCTGGATGAAATAGATCATGAGGTTTTTTGATGCTTGTGTTTAGTATAATCTCCATTGTGCGAAAGTGACAGCACGCATGCCGTGGATGTATTAGAAAGAGACTATTCAGGAGATAAGTTGTGGTGTTTGTTAGTACTATCTTTGGATGATGAAAGTGACAGCGTGCACTGTTCCTAGATATGGAATACGAACTTTAAGGTGTGCTTTTGTAGCCCTACGCAATTCTCATCATATTTTGATTCATAAAAGAATGATTTCCGAATAACGTCTGCCTTGCATGCTTTTAGATGAAATATCATGTGTTTAATTATATTAATGATGTTGAGAGTAGTCACTAGTTAAAGTATCTCTAGTAGAAAAAGGCTTATAGGTGGATAAAATAGTCGTGGCGCACCACCATTTTGGTGTCCCACTGATATATAGCCGCGGCGCACCAAAAACGGTGCGCCACTAGTAATCCATTACCCGTGGCGCACCTGGTAAACCCATGCACCACGGCTAAGTTGAAACGTGGAGGGCCGGAATGCACAGACATACCCGTGGTGCACCGAACTTTCATGCGCCACGGGTAATACAATACGACGTGGCGCACCGAATTAACGTGCGCGGCTAGTAACCTGGCCTAACCCTATACTTAAGAGCAACTCCAACAGTCGCGCGAAACCGCGGCGCGCTAAAAGTAGTCTGCAGCGCACGCGATATGTGTTTGCAGCGCGGCGCGCGATTCTCCTCCGGCAGAAGCGCTAAAAGCGGCGCGGCAAAATATCGCAAAAATGACACCCCAGCAGGCGCAGCAAAATGCAGCGCGCGGCGCCGGCGCAAATAGGTTTCACAATGATCTATAGGATCAAGAAGATCAAACAAATCCAAATAAATTCAACAACAAATAGTCTAGTTATTATTACATCCGCATCAACCTCTCATGCCCTTCGATCCTTTCCCTCCACAACTTGCGCCTACCAAAAACCGAGCCACCACGCGTCGGTTATTTCGTCGCGCGCCAAGCTAAAAGCATCGACATGTTCTCGTCTTCCTCGAGCTCTATTTCATCGTCGGATGAATCATACGAGATCCTCTACAAGCACGAAAATACACTCACTTCGTCTATCGAAACTAAAATAAAATCTAAAAATGGCGCGAGTGGCGGTGAAACATACCTTGCGGCAATATTGCCGAGCACCTAGCGTACGCCAAGTAGCGTCCCGGCTTGAGGACGACATGGCGGCCGTCGAGGGGCCGCGCGGCGCCGGCAGCTCGCTTGGCGGCGCGAAAAGGAAGCGCTGCGGCGAGCAAACTTCGATTCGCGCCGCGGCGAGCTCGGGGAAGGGGCGGGGAGGCGTGGCGTCGACGGATCTGTAGCTATTGCGCGCGGAGAAGCGCCGGCTGGGGCGAATCGAAGCGGCGGCGCCGGCGGAATGGATGGGGGCAGCGTGGGCGCGGGTGATATTTTAGTGGCAGTTGGGCTTCGCGCGCGTCGCCGTGTGATAGCGCGTGCTGACGGGCGTGCAGCAAAGTTGGGGCGTGCGCGGCGGAGAATTGACGCGCGCCTGAATTTTTTTGCCGCGCGCGCAATTATCGCGCGCCTGCTGGGGGAGCAAAAGCGGCCACACGCGCTATATCGGCAGTTATTTTTAGCGCGCCGCGTTTTCCAGCGTGTGTTGGAGTTGCTCTAACCCTATCCTATCCAGACCAAACACCAGCCACACGCAACACACACACCTAACCCTAGCTTATCCCCATAGTCTCCTCCCCCGTCGGTCGCGACTCACTCTGCCTCTCCGCACTCCGCTACTCTCCTCTTCCTCTGTGCCACGGACGGAGAGTGACCAGCACTGGAGATGCGATGAGGCGAGGCGCGCTACTCCTGCTCGTCGCCGCCCTCACCAGTGCCGCCGCCGGTGCCGTGGCGTTGGATTTCTCTGGCGATGGAGGGGCCTCGTGGAGGAGGAGGGCGCTCGGACGGCGGCGGTGGAGGTCCTGCCGCACGCACCCACCCCACACTCTTCTCTCGATCCCCTTTCTTCGCGTCGCGCCGCCGCCGCCCAAATCCATCTCACTGCACACCCAAATCGCCGCCGCCCCCGCTAGCCACCTCGCCGCACCAGCCGACCAAGACCTCGCCCGCCGCTCACCACCCAAATCCATCTCGCCGCACAGCTCCTCTTTCTTCGCGTGCCAAGAGCTATCCCACGCAAATCCATGCGCAATCCCGATTCAAAACCACCACCCACCCCTCTCATCTCCTCTCCTCCGCCCGCACCAGTTCGTGCCGCCATCGGCCACCCTGGAGCGACGACGAGGGTGGACGCCTGATACGTCTCAAACGTATCTATAATTTTTGAGTGATCCATGCTAGTTTTGTGATATTGTCACATGTTTTTACTGTCATTTATATCATTTGTATGCATTTTGTCGGACTAACCTATTGGCAAGATGCCCAGTGCCAGTTCCCTGTTTTTGCTGTCTTTTTGTTACAGAAACTTACTTCTGGAAATATTCTCGGAATTGGACGAAAATTTACGGGGATTATTTTTACGCCAAGACGAAGACGGAGACCGAAGGGCAGCCTCGGAGGCAACCCGCAGGGCACACGCCGGTGCCAGCCGCGGCCCAGGGGTGACCCGCGGGTGGGGCCCGCCCCTACCCTGTGGGCACCTCCTCGGCCCCCTCCGACTCCTATAAAATCACATTAATCCTAAAAACGTCGAGGCGGCAATTATTTTCCAGAAACTTGACCCCGACGCGCCATCACCGAGAACCCTAGTTTAGGATCCAATCTGAAGCTGATCCTGGCACTCTGCCAGAGGGGAGATCGATCCCGGAGGGCTCTTCATCGACATGCCTTCCTCCGGGATGATTTGTGAGTAGTCTCACCTTAGACTACGGGTCCATGGCAGTAGCTAGATGGTAGTCTCTCTCTCTTGTTCTTCATGTCTTATGATCTTGTGAGCTGCCTAACATGATCAAGATCGATTATTGTAAGGTTATGTGATGTGTTTGCTGGGATCCGATGGATTATGAAGTTATGTTCAGATTGTGCATGATTCTTATATGAGTAATTTATGTTCTTGCATGCTCTCCGATGTGCGTAGTTACTTTGGTCAAGTGATTGTGTGTATCTCCAAGAGAGGGTATTTCTGCTAGATAGTGAGTTCATGCCCCCTTTTGTTCCTGGGCACGAGTGACAGAAACGTATAAGGGCGAGGGTGTGCTATTGCTACTAAGGGTAAAACAGCGGTGTTAATGTCTATTTTGATATTAGTATTGCTTACTTCATGCACTTTACTTAATGCAATTGTCTGTTGCTTGCAACTTAATACCGTTGGGTGACAGGCTGGATAGCGATCCCACGGTGGACTATTTATACAAAGACGCAGTTGGACTCAACGGTCTTTGTTCCTTGTCGTGATGCCTCCATAAATATTATCATGTCCTTTTTGTCATAGCTAAATTGGGTTTGTGTCATAATCTTGTCAATTGCCTAGCTGTAATTCGTTCACCCATCACATGCATATTTTATCTACTTGAGAGACTCCACTAGTGAACCCATGGCCCCCGGTCCATCTTTTACATTGTTTTTAACCTCATTTACTTGCTTTTAATTATCATTACTCCTCTGGTCACTTTTCATATTTTATCTATTTCATCATACAATTAACCGCTTTGTGTTCTGCGAGACCGGAGAGATTGACAACCTCTCCGCCGTTGGGGGCAACGTATTTTGGTTGAGTGTGTGCAGGTCCACGTCTGTTGAAGGTTAAGCGCCAGAGATCTTCAACATTCACCTCGTTTTTTATTTCAAAGTCCTACTGGTTCGATATACCTCGGTTTGTTAAACGAGGGAAAACTGCTACAAGGTACAATTCCGCCTTTGCTTGGGGCACTACCCAACTCATCAATATCTACCATCAAGCAGTTTTCTGGCGCCATTGCCGGGGACTTTGGAGCTACAGCAAGGGGAGTCTCATACTCTCAATCTCTTTACTTTGTTTTTGTCTTGCTTGCTTTATATCTCGTTCAGTTTATTTTACTGTTTCAAAATTTTAAAACCAAAAAAAATTAGTGTAGTATTTATTCCTGTCCTGTTATTTTGTCTTGTCTTTATGTCTAGCTTTACCACTCTTGATATGCCTCTCTTAGCCGAGTTCTTTTCCTTCAAACAAAAGGGAGAAGAAAGTTTTAAAAATGCTTGGGATAGAATTTCAGAATTACATCAAAAGATAAAACCCATGCTTGCTATGTGTGTTTTACTGAGATGCTTTTATTATGGACTATCTGATGCATGCAAGCATGTTTTGGTTGTCATTACTGGAGGAAAATTTCTTGAAATTGATGAATTAGAATCCCTGAGAATTATAAAATGCTTAGTTGTTTTTCCCACAAATGAGAAAACTAATGGAATACATGATAGATTAGATAAAATAGAAAATATCTTATGTAATCTAAATTTAAATGGAATAGAGATGAGCTCTAAAGATTATCAAATCCTTGAAATAAATGGAGATTGGGAACCGTATATCCCTATTGAAATAAATGATCAAAGGTTCCTTGCTTATTGTGATATTGGTTCTATGATGTCAACTATGCCTAAAATGGTTTTCGATGCTATGAATTTTGGAGACTTATTTGATTACCCTTTTTGTCACTCTCATTCTGATGGTAGCTCTTCAAAAATTTATAAAAGAATTAATGAAGTCCTTGTCACTTTTAAACATAAGACTGATTTGGTTGATTTCTTGGTTCTTGAGTCAAAGGCTCAAGCTAATATTGTTCTTGGAAGATCTTTCCTTCGTTCCGTGGGAGTTTTTATTGATGTTAAAAAGGGTTGCATATGTTTTCGTTTTCCCATTAGGGGCAGGTTCTCCTTTCCCCTCAAAGAGAAATAAGTGTTTATTGAAGGAAAAGTTGCATTTGATTCCGAAAAAACTTGATATTTGGCATTGCGCCTAGCTAAAAGGCGTTAAAGAAAAACGCTTGTTAGGAGGCAACCCATCTTTTACTTTCAGTTTGCTTTTTGTTTTTCTTGAGTCATGAAGTTATTACCTCTGTAGCAACTTCATTGTATCTTTTTGTTTTAGTTTTTTGTGCCAAGTTTAGCCTCTAATGCATTGAAAGTGCGAAGTATTGTGTTGCTGTCCAAAAACAGATTCTGTGCGCATGTTGCACGAAAATCCTAAAATCGCCAGAATTTTATATTTTTCTTATAATTTTTTACAGCAAGACTGATGCTTTTATCTATCTTTCGTTAGTTTTAAGTTTTTTTATTTGAGCTGCAGAAGTGCCTCGAAAAATTCGATCTTTACAGACTGTTCAGATTTTGACAGATTCTGCTTTTATTTTGCATTTGTCTCTTTACCATCGTCATATGTGATACTCTAGGGGTGGAGTGCCACATTGAGGCTTAGTAAACTGTAGCTAATGTCTAATAAAGTTGGTTTGCAATATGTCATGAGTTGAACACATGTGCGTTTTAATTTATGAGCACTAACCCTCTAATCAAATTATGAGAAGTTTTGTGTGAAGAGAGTTTTTAAGTTCCAAAGGAGAGGAATATGAAGAAATCGAGGATGGATCAAAGCTCAAGCTTGGAGATGCCCCCATGGCACCCCCTCTGAACATCAAGAACTATCTAGAGTCAAAGCTTGGGGATGCCCAAGGCATCCCCTCATCTTCATCGACTATCATAAGGTCGTCTTCGTTGAACTTCGTTTTTATCACTTTACATATTATGTGCTATGCTTGGAGCGTATTTTTACTTTCAGTTTTATTTGTTTGTTTGTTGGTCATATCTTTGTTGGATCCTAGCTTTATTTGTGTGGGATAGAGACACGCTCCGCTTTTCGTTTGAATACTCATTTGCTTCGCTTATATCTTTTTGAGTATTCTTAGCTACTGTCTGTTTTCTAGTAAGCTCTCGCTTTTAGCTTTTATCTTGTTTAGAGCTGCTAGTTGTTAAGTTAAACTCTCTTGTTCTTCACTTATATTTGTTGAGAGTTGTTTTGGTTGCTTGGTTAATGTGTTAGATCAGAAAAATGCTATGCATGTGGCGGTGGTATGAAATAGAAAAAACCTGCATAGTCTTGTAGATCACTATGTGGATAATTTGGTACTCTTCAATTGTTTTGAGGCGCTAAAATAACTAATGGTTAAAATGTGTTGGTTAATGGTGTTAGAGCTGATTAGTGGAGAGGTGTTATTAAAGCATGGAGCTGTACTTTTCTCAACTAAACAACTTAAGTCAACAATGGTAATGTGTCATGAATTCTACTAAGTTGAAAATAAGTCCCTAGTGGATAGTTACTGCAACGGTCGGGGAAGCCAACGGGGCACTTGTGTCGCTGCCACGATCCCTCTCGGGGTGTGTCTAACCATTTGTGAAACATTGAAACTGCTAGTTGTTTGCAATATACGAAATGCATTGTGAGCTTTGGTTTTTGGCACTTCCACTTCCATATTTTGCTAGCCTCTTCGGTGCTGCGCAATGCCCTCTCTCACATTGAGATTGGTGCATACTTCGCGAGTACATCCAACTCCGTGGGAGAACTTCATCATGTTCTCCTACACATAAGCCAACTATCTTCCTCAAAACAACCACCATACCTACCTACCACGGCATTTCCATAGCCGTTCCGAGATACATTGCCATGCAACATCCATCATTACATTGACTTGATGTCGTTCTTCACTGCCATATAGTTTTCTTAATCATTTGAGTTAGTGTGCAGCGTGGCTTGCCACATGTTCTACATTTTTTCCACACTACGCTCGATCATGCATATCTTCTTTTATACATCATGTATTAGTCTTATGAGTTATGAGTACCAAAAGTGTGATGATCATCTTGTAAAAATAGAGTGTTGCCCCTACCTGTGAGCATATTGAAAAGAGTCCAAAGTGGCCACAGAAAAGAGTCCAAAAGAGACCAATGAGAGAAAATTTAAAAGAGCCACGGAGGCCACAATTAAAAAAAGAAGAAGTGAAATATAAAAGAGAGAGGGGGCAGCACTACTATCCTTTATTCCACACTTGTGCTAGTTAGCACCTACACTTCATTATAGAGAGTTTTCATGTTTTCATTTGTATAACTATGTGGGGAATTTACGTTATAGAACTTGGCTTGTATATTCCAAGGATGAGCCTCCTCAAGTGAGCTCTAGGTCTTCATGAGCAAGCAAGTTGGATGCACCCCCACTAGTTCCATTGGAGAGCTTTCATATACTTATAGCTCTATGTGCATCCGTTGCATGGCAATCACTACTCCTCATACAGTGTCAACTACGGGAATTCCTTCTGTCTTGTGGTTACCTTCTCCACTGTTTAAGCCTTTCTTTTTGACCTTCCAAACCTCCATTATTGTTCTCTTTGCCATAACATCATGGTGCCAAAGCCACTTCTTACTTGCACTAGTTGAGTAGACTTCGAAACAGTTGATTTATGAAGTAGATGGATTAGGACACCTGACTTGAGCTTCGCTATTTTCATGAATGACTAATTAGATGCTTTGAAGAATGATTGAGACTTTACAATGGAGACACAATTCGCAATTCTTCTTTCTAAACCTTATGTATGGTTCCATGTCTCCAACGCACTTATCCATGAAAAAGTTTCTAGCATTTGTTAGCTAGCGTTTGTTAATCATTGTTTGCTTAATGTCAATTATAGACAATTGTTTTGGATCACCTTATTCACTTCATGTGCTTTGCATTACTATCTTGATCAAGATTGTGTTGGTAGCATGTCTCATCAAAAATTATTTGTTATCACTTACCTACTCGAGGACGAGTAGGAGTTAAGCTTGGGGATACTGATACGTCTCAAACGTATCTATAATTTTTGAGTGATCCATGCTAGTTTTGTGATATTGTCACATGTTTTTACTGTCATTTATATCATTTTTATGCATTTTGTCGGACTAACCTATTGACAAGATGCCCAGTGCCAGTTCCCTGTTTTTGCTGTCTTTTTGTTTCAGAAACTTACTTCTGGAAATATTCTCGGAATTGGACGAAAATTTATGGGGATTATTTTTACGCCAAGACGAAGACGGAGTCCGAAGGGCAGCCTCGGAGGCAACCCACAGGGCACACGCGGGTGCCAGCCGCGGCCCAGGGGTGACCCGCGGGTGGGGCCCACCCTTGCCCTATGGGCACCTCCTCGGCCCCCTCCGACTCCTATAAAATCACATTAAACCTAAAAACGTCGAGGCGGCGATTATTTTCCAGAAACTCGACCCCGACGCGCCGTCACCGAGAACCCTAGTTCGGGGTCCAATCTGAAGCTGATCCCGGCACTCTGCCGGAGGGGAGATCGATCCCGGAGGGCTCTTCATCGACATGTCTTCCTCCGGGATGATTTGTGAGTAGTCTCACCTTGGACTACGGGTCCATGGCAGTAGCTAGATGGTAGTCTCTCTCTTGTGCTTCATGTCTTATGATCTTGTGAGCTGCCTAACATGATCAAGATCGATTATTGTAATGCTATGTGATGTGTTTGCTGGGATCCGATGGATTATGAAGTTATGTTCAGATTGTGCATGATTCTTATATGAGTAATTTATGTTCTTGCATGCTCTCCGATGTGCGTAGTTAATTTGGCCAAGTGATTATGTGTATCTCCAAGAGAGGGTATTTATTCTAGATAGTGGGTTCATGCCCCCTTTTGTTCCTGGGCACGAGTGACAGAAACGTCTAAGGGAGAGGGTGTGTTGTTGCTACTAAGTGTAAAACAGCGGTGTTAATGTCTATTTTGATATTAGTATTGATTACTTCATGCACTTTACTTAATGCAATTGTATGTTGCTTGCAACTTAATACCGTTGGGTGACAGGCTGGATAGCGATCCCACGATGGACTATTTAGACAAAAACGCAGTTGGACTCAACGGTCTTTGTTCCTTGTCGTGATGCCTCCATAAATATTATCATGTCCTTTTTGTCATAGCTAAATTGGGTTTGTGTCATAATATTGTCAATTGCCTAGCTGTAATTCGTTCACCCATCACATGCATATTTTATCTACTTGAGAGACTCCAGTAGTGAACCCATGGCCCTCGGTCCATCTTTTTACATTGTTTTCAACCTCATTTACTTGCTTTTAATTATCATTACTCCTCTGGTCACTTTTCATATTTTATCTATTTCATCATACAATTAACCGCTGTGTGTTCTGCGAGACTGCAGAGATTGACAACCTCTCCGCCGTTGGGGGAAAAGTATTTTGGTTGAGTGTGTGCAGGTCCACATCTGTTGAAGGTTAAGCGCCAGAGATCTTCAACATTCACCTCGTTGTTGATTTCAAAGTCCTACTGGTTCGATAAACCTCGGTTCGTTAAACAAGGGAAAACTGCTACTAGCTACAATTCCGCCTTCGCTTGGGGCACTACCCAACTCATCAATATCTACCATCAACGTCGTGTCATGAGCCGCTTCGTCTCGCCTGACGACAAGGAGGCCAGCACTTGCATCCGCGCGCCGCCAGACGGTTCGGTCCTGCAGCCATAGTCACCACCACATCCATCGAAAGGTCCAAGGCTGCCGAGGTGTCGGGGGCAGCCCCCGAGATGGGTCAATATGGTGAAATAAGCGTGGACTCGGAGTTGACCGAGTCAATGGCAAACCGACATACACATGGGCTTACCCGGGGTCAACCGGGTAAGGGCTTACCGACATAGCCCTATGTCGGATTATGCATACTATATGTCGGAATCTGCTTTGTTGTTCTTATGTGCAGGAGAGGAGAAACCGAGTTAGGGAATATCTGGCATGCCTATGTCGGATCGGGATGAATGAAGCTCTATCTCGGGATTGGTCAAGGCTCACGTCTTGTCCCTACAATCACGGGGCAGGCGTCCTGCCACTGGCAGGACAGGACGTGCTGCCTACTCCTTGACTCGGTGGTAGCATGGGCAGTCAGACCTCCACGCTGCTGACCTATGCAGTACGGTGGAGCAGTGCACAGGAGTTGATGGATTGGACATGCCACGCAGGGGTGACGGAAGCAGTCAGAGGCCCCGGCGTGGCCACAGTGCTGCCTACGCCAGCACCAACGTCAGCCCTAACCCTGTGCCCTGGGTTTCCCTATATAAGGAGCACCAGGGGCTCCTCTTACAGGGACGCTTCATTAGATCGCTGAGACTTTGCCTCACAAGAAAGCACGCTAGACCAGAGAGCCTGTGAGCCGTTCCGAGACTCGGTAGAGAGTTCCGAGGCTCGGTAGAGAGTTCCGAGACTCGGTAGAGAGCCCAAAGCTCTTAGTCCTTCTTATACAGCTCAAGGAGCAGCTTGTAACTCAATTGTAGTCCACATATATAAGTTCAGATAGGCAGGAGTAGGGGTGTTATCTCCTCACGAGAGCCCCGAACCTGGGTAAAACCGTGTGTGTGTGTGTGTGTGTTCGTGTGTGTACGTCTTCACGTGCAAGCCCTCCCCGGTGCCTCCAGCGTACATCGGCCCCACCTTAAGCCTATCTATGGCATCTGTCCGTGTACCACCACGACAGTTGGCGCCCACCGTGGGGCCAGCAGCGGCGCTGGCTGGTGTGTTCATCCGGACGGGCTCCTTCATCGCGTCGGGTGAGCGCGTTCTCTGTGGCCTTGTCCACAGGTTCGGCTCGCTCAACGTCGTCAGCGACAACGCCGGCTGTTTCGGCAGCAGGCCATTACCTCAGAACGGGTGCCTCATCGAGTTCGGCTCCCTCACCGTCTACGTCACCACCGAGGTTCCCTGCCGGTTTCCCGAAAGGGTGCAGGTTGCTGCGGATCCTCCCGCTGTTTGCGCAGCTCGCGGCCGACGTATCGCCCGCCCCGCTAGCTGTGTAGAGGTCATGATGACCGCCCCGGTTGCTGGTGCCGGGGTGGCCGAGGTCAGCACCAGGTCTGCCAGGATGGCGCGCCCGCCGCTGGAGAGGCCGGAGAACCATCAGGAGCAGGCCGGTACATCTGCTGTGCCAGTAGCACCGAGTCCTCTGCAGGACGTGATTGAGAAGCTGGCAACCCCAGTGGCTCCGAGCGCAGATGCTGCTCTAACTCAGGCGGAGTTGGAACAGCAGCGCAAGGAGATACTCTAGGTGGCCCGATTCAGACAGGAGTTCGACATCTCTCTCCGTGAGTACAACATCGCTCATGGTTTTACGCCGGTAGCCAACCCGGTTAGTCCCAGAGGTAGAGACCTCAATGCCGAGATAGCTAGAGATGGTAGAGCCAGATCTAGTAGAACTGCTAGTCATGTGTCGGCGGGCCGGCCGAAATACAGTACCCCTGGTAAGAACCTTAGAGCTGCTGAGGCTGCCATAGCAGAGTTACCTAATTTATCCGGTGAAGCTCGTAGTAGGCAGCAGGACCGAGTGAATGAGTTGGTAGCTGTAGCCAACCGTCAGAATGAGGCATTCCGGAATGCAAACCCGAATGTAGGTGGGTCCTGGTACCTCTACTCAAATGGTGGTGCCGGGGCAATGTCCAAGGGACAGGCCTCTTCGCCACATGTCGGCGGAAGCCGTGGCCAGAGTGTAAACTCCGGTAAGAACAAGCAGCTGCAGGCGTATGATCCGGTATATGCCGGAAAGCAGAAAGCTGCCCAAGGTCAACTCGGTCAGGGAGCCCCAGGACCCATTCAGGGCAGACATGAAGCCAACCGGGTCAACCCGGCAAATCCGGGTCAGCCACCTCGGTATCCGGTACCCAATCCACCTCGGCAACAACCGGGTGCCGGGTATGCCGAGCAGGCCGCTGACCGATATGACGATGGTTACTCGGCCATGGAGCGGGCCGGGTACACAAGATTCAGAGATCTGGCGACCGAGGGTGCACTCGGTACTAGGCTGGGAGCTCGCCAGCTACCGGCTCACGACGTCCGCAACAAGCTTGACCGAATCTATCTGTCTGAACTATTGGAGGAGCAAGGCCCACCGGGTCCTGCATGTTTTGGACCCCGGATCATGAAGCAGCCACCGGTGCCGAACTTCCAGCTCCCCCGAGGTGCCAAGACCTATGACGGCAGCACCAAGCCGGAGGACTGGCTGACAGATTACGTCACAGCGGTGCACATCGCTGGTGGCAGTCGTCGATGGGCTGTGCGGTATGTACCGCAAATGCTAGAAGGACCAGCCCGAATCTGGCTGAACAACTTGGAGGAGAACATCATTGATTGCTGGCTCGACTTCTCCGATGCTTTCGTCAGCAACTTCTCCAGCACCTACAAGAGGCCGAATTGCCCTCAGCAGCTGTCCATGTGTCGGCAGAGAGAAGAAGAAACCGACCGGGAGTATCTTACCCGGTGGAGCACGATCCGGAACTCCTGTGAAGGGGTAATCGAGTCGCAGGCCATTGCTTGGTTTGCGCAAGGATGCCGACATGGCTCCATGCTTTGGCAGAGACTCCAGAGGGAGATGCCGGCCACTTTGGCCGAAACAATGGCAATAGCAGACAGCTATGCACTCGGTGATCCGACACAGCCTTTACTGACCCAGGTTGATGTGGGCAGGAGGTATCCTGCTCAAGACCGAGACAGGTCAGGTCGGCGTAGCGATCGCCCGGATAATTGCAACAAGAGAAGAGAGGACAGGCCGGATTATCGGTATGGTTTGGATCAAGTCGCAGCTGTCGACCAAGATCAAGTTGATGCCGGCAGCAGCCAGCGCCAGAAAAATGATGGTCCCTCTTGGGGCCAGAACTCGGAAGAGAAAAGGCCGTGGAACGGCGAGAGGAAGCCGTGGAACGGCGAAAAGAAACCATGGAATGGCAACAAGAAGCAGTGGGATGACCAGGAGGTACACCTATGAGAAAATGCTGGATGGCCCCTGCTGCTATCACACCAGGCACCCCAGCAGACCGGCTCAACATTCGACCCGGGACTGCGATTGGCACAAGCGCAAGCCAGTAACTGCTGGTCCGACATCCAGACCTGCACCTCTCACTGGTGCAAACACTGAGCCTCTGAACACTCAGCCGAGGCAGGAAAATGTCAACCAGGTGGCAAACAACAACAACTACTACAACCGCAACAACAACGCCGGCCCGAGTCGGCAGAACGAGTACAGAGAGCCCCATCAGAGTTACATGGTCTTTGTGACCGAGCCGACGGACAAGCAGAGCCAACACCGGCGTGCGATGGAGGTAAACGCGGTCATGCCGGCCGTGCCCAAGTTTATGTACTGGTCCGAGGATCAGATCACTTGGAGCGTCAATGACCATCCCAGGGTCATGCCGAATCCCGGGGGTTATGCTCTAGTGTTGGATCCGACATTCGTCGGGCCCAGCATCAATGTCAGATTCTCCAGGGTTCTTGTGGACAACGGGAGCAGCATCAATATTATGTACCGAGACACCATGGTCAAACTCGGCATAACCGAGAATATGATGCAGCCAAGCAGAACTACCTTTCATGGTATTGTACCGGGTGTCTCGCATGCGCCTATGGGCACAGTCTGGGTAGATGTCGCATTTGGCGACAAAAGCAATTGCCGAACTGAGAGTCTGCTGTTCGAGGTTGTGGACCTCGAAAGCCCGTATCATGCACTACTCGGTAGGCCAGCACTCGCCAAGTTCATGGCGTCCACTCATATGGCTTACCTGAAGATGAAACTTCCGGGACCAAATGGTGTCATCACCATCTCGGGAGACTATAAGCGTTCAATGGAGTGTGCCTCGGCCGGGTCTTGTCTGGCCGAGTCTTTGGTGATTGCTACGGAGAAGAAGAGAATTCTTGAAGTGGTGGCTCTGGCCCAGTCTGCTCAACTCGGCATGCCGAGTCCGGCCAACCCGCAGCAGACTGCAACCTTCCAGGCGGCGAAGGAGTCCAAGAAAGTTGGAGTTGACGAGTCTAGCCCGGACCACACTGTCATCATCGGTGCCAGGTTGGACAGCAAATAGGAAAGCGAGCTCATTCACTTCCTCCGTGAGAATCGGGATATCTTTACATGGTCCAGTCAGGACTTGCCGGGTGTTCCGAGGGAGTTGGCTGAGCACTCTCTACATGTCAGGCCAGATGCTAGGCCAGTGAAGCAACCGACTCGGCGTCTTGCCGAAGGAAGAAGGAAGGCTGTGGGCGACGAGTTAGCCAAATTACTCGCAGCAAATGCTGTCGTAGAAGTGAAGTACCCGGACTGGTTGGCTAACCCGGTCCTGGTAGAAAAGAAAAAAGATGATCCGAATGCTGCCACTGTCTGGCGCATGTGTGTTGACTACACACACCTGAACAAGGCATGTCCTAAAGATCCATTCCCGCTGCCCTCGGATCGATCAGGTGATCGACTCCACGGCCGGATGTGAACTACTCTCGTTTGTAGATGCGTACTCCGGTTTTCACCAGATACCGCTGAACCCTGATGATCAAATAAAGACTGCCTTTATCACCCCGTACGGGGCTTATTGCTATCGTGTTATGTGTTTCGGTTTGAGGAATGCCGGCGCTACTTATCAGCGTTGTATGCAAAAATGTCTACATGACCAGATAGGCAAAAATGTGCAGGTGTATGTCGATGACATAGTCATAAAAACTAAAGAAAAACATACTCTGCTGGATGATCTCAAAGAGACATTCGCAAACCTGCGGAAATTCCGACTTAAGCTTAATCCGGATAAATGTACATTCGGTGTACCAGTAGGAAAGTTACTCGGTTTCCTCGTGTCTAACCGAGGTATCGAGGCAAACCCGACTAAGATCCGGGCGATAGAAAATATGAAATTGCCGAGATGCCTCCGAGATGTCCAGAAATTCACCGGATGTCTGGCTTCTCTGAGTCGTTTCCTAGGTCGGTTGGGAGAAAAGGCCTTGCCCTTATACCAACTGATGAAAAAATCGGACAGGTTTAGCTGGACCCCGCAAGCGGATGCGGCGTTTCATGAGCTGAAAATGATGTTGGCTACTGCGCCGATACTGGCTTCGCCATTACCGAGAGAGCCCATGTTGCTCTACATTGCGGCCACTAACCGAGTCGTTAGTGTCGTAGTAGTGGTGGAACGAGAAGAAGAGGGAGCTACCGTGCAGAGGCCGGTATATTATTTGAGTGAGGTGCTCTCCGCATCAAAACAAAACTACCCTCACTACCAGAAAATGACTTATGGTGTCTACATGGCGGCCAAAAAACTAAAGCATTATTTCCAGGAGCACCCCATAACTGTCGTAAGTGCGGCCCCCGTGTCGGAAATCCTTGGCAACAAAGATGCCAGTGGCCGAGTCGCCAAATGGGCTATCGAGCTCGCGGCTTATGCTCCGCAGTACGCAAGAAGAGACACCATCAAATCTCAAGCAGTGGCAGATTTCCTTGTGGATTGGGCCGAGATGGAATATGAGCCGTCCCTGCCGGACTCCAATTACTGGAGAATGCATTTTGACGGGTCCAAGGTAAAGGATGGCCTGGGAGCTGGCGTAGTTCTCACCTCGCCAAAGCGAGATCAGCTGAAATATGTGCTGCAAGTCCATTTCGCGGCATCTAACAATGTCGCCGAGTATGAAGCACTAATTCATGGACTCAAGGTGGCCAGGGAAATTGGAATCCGCCGGATCATTTGTTATGGTGACTCGGACCTGGTGATTCAGCAAACATCGGGCAACTGGGATGCCCTAGATGCCAACATGGCGGCGTACCGGTTCCATGTCCAGAAAATTTCGGGATTCTTTGATGGTTGCGAATTCACTCACATCCGGCGGACAGATAATGAAAGTGCTGACATGCTATCCAAGATTGGGTCATATCGGCAGGCCATTCCGCCCGGGGTATCACTGGAGCATCTTCACAAGCCATCAATCAAGCCTTCACCCGAGTCTGAATCGATATTCATACCGGGTAATCCGGAACCCGACGTCGTCCCGATGGATGTGGATGTCGGGAGCAAGCAGCAGGACTCGGGGACTGCTACGCAGGACCCGGAGACTTCCATGGATGTAGAGTACATTGAGCAAGACTCGGCAACTACGCTGGAAAATTAGAAAGCCGCTTGGCGGAACTCGGGGACTCCTTGGGAGGACTCGGGGACTCACCAGCCTATGTCGGGCGTGGTGATGTCGGTTGATGCAATGGAAATCGACGAGCCTGTACCCGGCTCTCGCCCGGTACCGGCATGGGCGCAACCCATCATGACATTCATGTTGGATGGCACCCTACCGAGTGATGAGGTCTTGGCCAGACAAATTCAGAGGCGGTCCAAATCCTTCACAATCATCAATCGTGAGCTGTACAAGAGAAGTGTGACCACTGTGCTTCAGCGCTGTGTCGAACCAGAAGAAGGAGAAAGGATTCTCCGAGATATCCATCAGGGAGAATGCGGTCATCACGCTTCTTCCCGAGCTATAGTGGCTAAAGCATTCCGATATGGGTTCTACTGGCCCAGTGCTTTGCAGCAAGCAGAGGACATTGTCCGGAAGTGTGAAGGATGTCAGAGGTTTGCTCACAAGATTCATATGCCGGCATCAGCTCTCAAAACTATTCCCATCACTTGGCCATTTGCAGTATGGTGTCTGGACATGGTGGGACCATTTAAACCAGCCCGAGGTAACATGACTCATATCCTGGTGATGGTGGACAAGTTCACCAAGTGGATCGAAGTGAAACCAATTAGAAAGTGCGATGGCTGCACAGCCGTGTCATTCCTGAAGGATATTATCCTGAGGTATGGACACCCGCATAGTATTATTACGAATAATGGAACCAATTTCGCAGAAGGAGCCTTTGCTCGGTTTTGCCAGGAAAAGAGAATCCGGCTAGACTTGGCATCGGTTGCACATCCGCAGTCCAATGGACAGGTGGAAAGATCAAATGCCTTAGTCTTATCCGGCATCAAACCCCGGTTGATTGAGCCACTGTTGCGTGCTCCGGGTTGTTGGCTGGATGAGATTCCGGCAGTACTGTGGAGTCTAAGGACTACACCGAATCGCTCCACCGGCTATACACCATTCTTCCTGGTTTATGGAGCAGAGGCAGTTCTGCCAACCGACATAGAGCATGACTCGCCAAGAGTCGCATTATATACCGAGTCAGAGGCAAAGGAAGCCCGAGAAAATGATGTCGATTTGCTCGAGGAAGCACGAGAATTGGCATTGTCCAAGTCAGCGATATATCAGCAAAATCTCCGACGCTACCATAGCAGGAAAGTAAATCCTCGCAAGTTTCGAGAAGGGGACCTGGTCCTTAGGCTTGTGCAGCGCACCGCTGGAATGCACAAGCTATCACCTCCCTGGGAGGGGCCATTTATTGTGAGCAAGGCTTTGAACAACGATGCATATTATCTTATTGATGCTCAGGCACAGGTGAAGAACAGGATGGATAGATCCGGAGAGGAGACCAAACGACCTTGGAATGTAGCTCTTCTTCGCCCTTTTTACTCTTAAGGACTCACTGTATGTATCTCGAAACCCTGAAATGATATGTCGGCACCCCGAAATGAAACTCGGGGACTGCCTTGCTATGAATTTTGTGTTGTATGCACGTTTATCTCTGTTTCCTGTATGTCGGATGGCTCCAAAAATCGTGCTTCCAAGTTTTAAGTATTGTATGCTATGTTTTTGTGATTTTGTGACCCGACTGCCAAAAAACCCATGAAAGGTAGGCAAGGGCAGAGATTGCAAGGGATAGTAAACAAGAAAACAGACTCGGGGACTCAGTTCAGGAGCGATTCGGTTTTCTTTTGTTGTCCTTTTGTTTTATGTCGGATGGCTCTAGACCATGTTTCAAAGTTTTGAGTATTGTATGCTATGTTTTTGTGATTTTGTGACCTGAATGCCAAAAAACCCATGAAAGGTAGGCAAGGGCAGAGATTGCAAGGGGTAGTACACAAGAAAACAAACTCGGGGACTCGGCCCAAGTGCGATTCGGCATAAGTTGTTTCGTTCCTAACCTTTATGTCGGATGATTGTGAGCTTTGACTCAAAGTTTCTTAGTATTGTATGCCGTATCTCGGTAATCTTGTGACTCGACTGTCAAGAAACCAAGAAAGGTAGACAAGAGCAGAGGTTGCAAAGTATGGTAAACAAGAAAATAAACTCGGGGACTCGGTTCAGAATGATCCGGCATAATAAATAAACCATGCTAAAATTGTGCAAAGTAAAAGAACCAAGTACCAGAACTTAAAAGCTAAAGGTTATATTACATTTGCACCCGGCATTCCGGGGATTTGATGAGTTCAGTTTGTTCTAAGTCTAGACAGCAGGGCATCAGCTACTCGGAGCGGAAGGAACGGTGTCGGTCGAGGCCGGTTCCTCGGCTGTGGCCGTGCCAGGAGGAGTGTCGGCTTGGATTTCCTCATCGACTTGTTCTTCGTCCTCTTCTTCGTCCTCGCCGTCGACCTCCAATTCCTCTGCTTGAGGAACCCGCTCACCCGGGACAAAGCTGTGCACCGGAGCATATTGAATGAGGGAATGAGCCAGCTCTTGGCGACGCTGAATGAGTTCCGGGTCAGAGAGCCACTTGGACCCGTCACGCACGGTCTTCAGCATCTCGAGGTCGAGCTCCTCGTACCAAGACAGCACATAGGTTAAGGCCTCGTCTGCGCCGACTCGGGCGGCGGATGATCGCCAGTCATCAAGCCTTTCCTCGGAGGCCATCAGGCACTTGGCCAATTCATCAACAATTGCAGGGGCCTCGCACCCGGGCCAGAGAACATTGTAGACCCGGATCGCAGAACTAAGGAGATTCATCCCGATAGCTCTCATCGGTACCAAGCGTGCCTTCAGGGCCACCAAATGAGCATCTATATCCCACTCGGCCGAGATCGGGCCATCTTGGATTTTCTTACTCCGGTGCTCCTGAGCGCCCTTGTCCGCAGCAGCCTTGGTGTGGGGGAAGCGTTCTGAATAGGGAATGGCTAACGCTGAGGTAAGTCACACAAGGGTAAAAGTGAGAAATTGAATAAAGGCAGAAGGGGAAGGGGGCTTACTGTCCATCTCGGAGTTGATGCTGGAGATGTCCACCAGCCACTGCGCGATCTTGGCCTTCAGAGCTCGGAGCTCGCTCTCAGCCGAGGTTGCCTGCGATTTGGATTCTTCAAGAGATTCCTTGAGCTTCCGAGTCTCCTCTTCTCGGAGCTGTTTCTCTGTGGCGGCGGTTTTGTCCAGCTCGGCGGCTCGACCCCGGGATTTCTCCAGCTCGGCTTTCAGCCGGGACACCTCCTCCTGCTCTTTCTTTAGCTCGGCCTGATGCGCAAGCTCGCGCTCCTTCCGTGCGGCTGTGCCGAGATAGCATAGTCAGAATACAAAAATTAATGCAAATATAAGTTGGGAGACAAAATATGACTTACCCTCAGCCTTGGTTTCCGAGTCGGCTACTTGGCTCAGCTTGGCTCGCAGCAGCTTGTATTTCTCGGAGAGCGTCTTGTGTTCTAGCAGCAGCTTGCAGTGTATTTGTGTGCGCTTGGTCATGCAAGCCTGAAAAGAAGAGATGTTATTCTTGTTGGTGAAGATTCAGGCCGAGTTACCCTCACTCAACCGAGTCAGCTTTACTCGGCCAAGCCTCAGTCACTCGACCCGAATCTCGGGGACTGGGGATAGATGATATTTACATTAAAGAAATAAACCGAGTTATCTTTACTCGGCGCAACTTACCGCAGCTGCTTGGTCGGCTGCGAGAAGGGCAGCTTTGGCTGCAGACATCTTTTGAGCCACCAGACTCGGCCCCGCCGGATGTTCTGAGACGATTTGGCCTGCTGGTGACTTCCAGTCCATGTTGTAGTGCTCAAGGGAGCCCAAGCTTTTTCCGCTAAGTGTTCGCAAGGGGGCAAACCCCCAGCTGGCGGTCTGGATGCTGCCGGATGTCGCTGTGCCTTTGCTTGGTGGCACAATTAGCTGCCGTTCCGGGTTAGCCGACACCGTTGTCGCCGGTGCCTTTCCAGTCGTTACCCCAGTTGCAGGAACTGGAGCTTTCGATGTCAGTTGCTGTGGATGCGGCTGTGCCGGTGGCGGTGTTGGCTTTGCTGTTGATGTCGATTTCGATTTCGAGGGTGATGGCTGCGGCTTGTGCTTTGGCTGCTGCTGCACTGATGGAGCTTGCTTCTGCTTCTGTTGCGGCTGCGATGATGGTGGCTGGACTTGCTGCTGCTGCGGTTGTGGCTATTGTGTCTGGGTCTGTTGCTGCTGTGGTGGTTGTTGCGGCCGAGTCTGCTGCTCTTGCTGCTGCTGCTGTCTCGGTGGCTCCGAGTCCTGCTGGACCTCGGTCCGTTCTACCTCAGAAGCCGAAGAGCTGGCTCCGAGATGCATCGCTTGGTCGGGCGCCGAGGTTGCGGCCTCGACCGAGTCTTCATTCCCGGCTCCGGATGCCGGAGCCGAGATGTCCGCAACCGGACTCATCCTTGGTGGACTCGGCACCCGGGTGTCGTCGGGCCGAGGCGGTGTTGGTGTCCTTGTAGGGGCCCGGTCGGTGGACCCGGTAGTGGGAACCTTCAGAGGAGCCATGCTGGAAAGCCAAAGCAGCAAAATATGTTGTCAAGAGGAGAAAAGTAAGTATAGATAAGAGCATAAGGTATATGTCGGCAAGAAGGGATCTTACCCCTTGGAGACAGGGCGTTGGCGCTTCACTACAGTCTTCACACGCTGCTTCTTTTGCGCGGGGCCAGAGGTGCCGGAGGTTCCGACATCTGCGGATGTGGCCGCTGGGCGCTTCCGAGCTGCACCCTTGGGTCCTGTGGCGAGGGGTGCCACCTCGATCACTTCGTCCGAGTCAGCTGAGGGCGGGGACATCGGATATGAGTATGCAACGGGGAGAGGATCATACACCTCTAAAACCCGACAATCATCGTCTTCATCCTCAGACCAGTCTCGGAGGGAGGAAGCACGAGTCTTACCCGTGGCAGGAATTGAGCCGACGTCGGGAATGGGCACGTTGTCCTCGTCGTCCGGGTCTTCCGAGTCGGATTCGTCCCGGTCTTTACCCCAGTTGGCAGAAGGGTTCTCTCCGTCCTCCGTCAACTGCCGACCGAATCTCTGCGTAAGGAAAATGGGAAATATTTAATACCAAGTGTGTACAGAGTTGTACCGACATAAGAGTTTATGTCGGTGAAAAAGTTATGTCGGCGGAGGTGCTTACATTCGGTGGAAGGTTGCTCCGGCTGTGGGGTTCTTTGCCCCATTCCCATGCCTCCGGCATCTTTGTCCGGGCTATGGCTTTGATGCGCCGCCGTATCTGGTCGTTGTCCAGCTCGACGGTGCTCACTCGGGTCGGGTCCAGAGGGCCATTCATGTGGCAAATTTTGTGGACTCGGCGCTGGAGAGGCAAGACTCGGCGGCTGATAAAGGTCGCGAGTAGGTCATCGGCTGTTATTCCTTCGCCTTTGAGCTGTTTGACAACCTGGTGGATGTGGTTTACCTCCAGTACCTTATCCGTCAGATTGTACCCCCAGTTGAGCTGTGCGGTTGGGGGGCCGATGGCGAATCTCGGCAGGTTGATCATGTCAACCTCGGTTGTGTTCTTCACGTAGAAGAAGGAGCGCTGCCATTTCCGGCATGACTCCAGTCCTTGGATTCGGGGGAAAATGGAGCCGCGCCGAGGTACGATGGTGGCGGCCCCGCACTGAGTCATCTCTCGGACCGCATCCGGGTTGGCAGGATTCGGGACGACTTGCTTCCGGAAGTGGAAGTATTTGGACCACGCCTCAACGGTGGGCCAGAGGCCGAGATAACCCTCAATGAAGGAGACGAAGGCAGAAAGTGTGGTGAAGGCATTCGCCGGGAGTTGATGAGGTTGAAGGCCGAATTTATTTAGGAAGCTGCGGAAGAAAGTGCTGGCGGGTAGGCCGAATCCGCGCTCGAAATGCGTGATGAAGATGACATACTCTCCCTCCCTGAGATCCGGCGATGTCTCTGGACCCGGAAGCCGACACTCAACCTCGGCAGGGATCTGACGAGTCCGGATCAACCAGTCTATGTCGGCTATGGTGACGTAGGAGCCTTCCCAGGTGGCCCGGGTGGCTTCATCAGCAACTCCCTCTTCTACTACCTCTACCACCTCGAGGTTGGTGTTGTCCGACATATCGGAGAAGGCTAGCCGAATTCTGCAAGAGGAGGTGCACGGGCACTAAGGTTAAAATCATGATGGGGGAAGAAAGAAAAAGCAAAACAAGAAACAGGAAGGGAAGAGTATGCATGTGTCTAATCTAGATGCGAAAAGCGCTAGGGTGCAAGGAGAAAAAAGGAGAAAGTGTGCTACGGAGGCTAGTCCACCGGCGGTAAACCGCATCTACGACCACAAGTTCACCGGCGACGTCCGATGCGTCGCTGCGATGAAGAACAAGGGAAGAAACAAGGACGGAGAATGCTTATAGATTCAAGGCGCTAATGCGCAAAAGGGAAGAAGAGGAAATCTTACCGCGGTGTCGCGGTGTGCGACGGCGGCGTCGGCGTCCGGCGGATCGTCGGCGTGCGCGGATCCGTGCGTGCGGCGGAGGCGGCGAGCTCTGTGTCGCTTGTGCTCTGCGCGCAGGAGAGAAGGAAGAAGAAGGATGCGAGGAGTGAATGCGGAGGGGAAGACAGGTGCCCCCTCCCTACTATTTAAGAGCGGCCGGAGGAGATCGTGGGCGCGTGATTTTCAGCGCACGATTCCGTAACGGACGGGAAGTTACCACCCCACGATCTCCGCCACGATCCTCTCAGCGGCTTAACTGCCGCACGATCCGCCCCACGATGGGCCACAGGGAGCCAACGGCTCTGAGCGGCACACCTGATCGGGCGCGACCCGAGGCGACGCGAGCGGTGCGGTCCAACCGCGCTTGAGTGCTTGCGTGCGCACAGTCTCCGAGGCGACCGGCGTGACGCAAGTGGCGTGCGCGCCGGTGGCACGTCCATTCGTGCACAAGAGCCGAGGCGTTAAGCAGAGATGCTCTGCCACGTAGAGGAACCAATGACTCGGAGGAGCCGTGGGTTTTCCTGTGAGTCGGAACGATCCGACATTAAGTCGAATATCATGATGGGAGGCGAATCTGCTTTCCGACATATAAATGGTTTGCCGACGTATGTGATGTCGGTAATCAAGTAAGAATGCTGGTTTTCGGGTAAACCTGTCGTGGCCCTCCATCCGAGGCTGCAGGACCGCGCCAGCTTCGGGGACTAATGTCGGGGGGCAGCCCCCGAGATGGGCAATATGGTGAAATAAGCGTGGACTCGAAGTTGACCGAGTCAATGGTAAACCGACATACACATGGGCTTACCCGGGGTCAACCGGGTAAGGGCTTACCGACATAGCCCTATGTCGGATTATGCATACTATATGTCGGAATCTGCTTTGTTGTTCTTATGTTCAGGAGAGGAGAAACCGAGTTAGAGAATATCTGGCATGCCTATGTCGTATTGGGATGAATGAAGCTCTATCTCGGGATTGGTCAAGGCTCACGTCTTGTCCCTACAATCACGGGGCAGGCGTCCTGCCACTGGTAGGACAGGACGCGCTGCCTACTCCTTGACTCGGTGGTAGCATGGGCAGTCAGACCTCCACGCTGCTGACCTATGCAGTACGGTGGAGCAGTGCACAGGAGTTGATGGATTGGACATGCCACGCAGGGGTGACGGAAGCAGTCAGAGGCCCCGGCGTGGCCACAGTGCTGCCTACGCCAGCACCAACGTCAGCCCTAACCCTGTGCCCTGGGTTTCCCTATATAAGGAGCACCAGGGGCTCCTCTTACAGGGACGCTTCATTAGATCGCTGAGACTTTGCCTCACAAGAAAGCACGCTAGACTAGAGAGCCTGTGAGCCGTTCCGAGACTCGGTAGAGAGTTCCGAGGCTCGGTAGAGAGTTCCGAGACTCGGTAGAGAGCCCAAAGCTCTTAGTCCTTCTTATACAGCTCAAGGAGCAGCTTGTAACTCAATTGTAGTCCACATATATAAGTTCAGATAGGCAGGAGTAGGGGTGTTATCTCCTCACGAGAGCCCCGAACCTGGGTAAAACCGTGTGTGTGTTCGTGTGTGTACGTCTTCACGTCCAAGCCCTCCCCGGTGCCTCCAGCGTCCATCGGCCCCACCTTAAGTCTATCTATGGCATCTGTCCGTGTACCACCACGACACGAGGAGCCATGGCCGCTTCGTCTCCAGCTCCTCCAAGCCATGGAGGCCGTCGATCTGAAGCCCGGTGGTTGGACGGGTCGTCCACATCATTCCTGCAAACCACGGAGATCTTCACGCCACCGTTCGTCTACATCGCCATCCAAAGGAAAAAAAGGTACATCCTTGCTCGCGCTCCTCCTCATGTATGCGTACCAATTTCATCCTGCCTTTCTACCTACTAGTGACGATGAAACTGGCCGACTCGATTTGCCACCACAGGCACCATCTGTCTGAAGAGAAGGTTCATGTCACCGGAGAGGACGCACTGCTCGATCGTGGACGACCTCCAGCATGAGGATGCACACCATCGAGTACCGGGTCCAGGTAATCTACACTGGTTTCCTCCTCTAGTCTGCAACTGCCCAGAGCGCTAGTGCTGCCATGTCCCATTTTGTGTTGTTCCAGATCTCACAATGTATGCTCTGATTGCGATATGTGCACTCCGCATTTTGTTTCTCATGCAATCGTCTAGTGTGCCGGCATCAAGCACCAGGCTTTCCGTCTCAGTTCGGTCAAAGCTACAATTTAGTTTACAAGTTCCAAGGTTGCATCTATTTTGTGTAGATGTGTGTAGCAGGGGAACTTCACTAAGTATGGTGCTTGGCGGATCCATTTTTTTGTAAGGATGTAACTAGTAATTATTATGGTGTATTTTGTAACAAGTAACTATACATAAAAATTTGTCAGTAGACTAATCTGAAATTTGTTAGTAGCTATTGGTATGTTTCTACTCTACCATCTCATAATCATGTTCGTATACACCTGAATATAATCATTTTCGTATAAATATGGCCAACGGACTTCGTAATCTGACAAATAAACTGAAATGTTCAGTTGCATTATCATATTCAGGTGCAAGAGCACAATCACCCCCACTTTCTACTGCTACAAATTGGGAATACATTTTGCAAGTTCCAGTTTTTCTGTTTTATATATGAACTAGTTCTACTTGTATATATCTTATTAGGTTGATTACTGCAAATTTGTCACTAGATGTATTACTCTAGGGTGGTTTACTCCAACTATATCACATCAGGTTGACTTATTTTGCATAGAACATCCTAGATAGAGAACTTCGTGTACATGTTACTTTGTAGTGTGCTAGATTGATTGGCATCTGCCATCAGCTTAGCTCATTGCACATGTCAATTGTTTCTGCTTGATTAATTGAGCTAGGATAATTGTGTAATAAACTGATAATCTGTGTTGAAATTGAACAACAGATAAGCCTGCACCATGTGACCTCGACATGGGGCCAAGCGCGACGCTCCGTCAAGCTCGCCTGCCTGGGTGGTCTCCGGCGGAGAAGATGGCGACGGTGAGCCACACATGGGAGAGCCCACCGTTACATGATGCATGAAAAGTAACTCTATCCATAGATGTTTCGATTTTTGCCTAGCTGTTGTTAGTTTTGCTGAAGTTTCATCTTTTTGGTATGTAATAGTGCGAGGCTGTAATTCTACCTATTTATGAAGATGTTCTCTGAAATTTTGCAACAGATCATTTTGTGGATTAAATAATTTTTGGATATTATTTTTTAATCCCCAGATTTATACTAGTGGCGTGCTTCCTAAAGTGCACGCCACTGGTGTTATTATTTTTAAACTCATAACTTATTACTCGGGGTGCACAGTGTGGGAAACACGCCAGCAGTACTTCACTCATTAGTGGCGCGCCGGTAGGAGGACACGCCACTAGTATGTGTATACCCGTGGCGCACCAGGACCCTGTGTCACGGGTAATATTTACCCATGGCCTGGCAATCCGTGGCGCAGCCCCCTGCATTATGGGTAAGCTTTTTTGTGCTAGTGTATGAAGTCTAGGCCTTCTTTCCAAATATTGAAACACCGTTTTTAGTCACTTTTGCTACTTGTTCGCTTGCTGCCATTTTTATTACATAATTACAAAATCACATTTTACCATTCATATCACTTGCATTTTACTATCTATTCGCCGAACTAGTGCACCTATACAATTAGTTATTGTATTTGGTGTGTTGGAGACACAAGAGACTTTTTGTATATTAATTGCAGGGTTGCTTGAGAGAGGATACATTCAATCTCTTCCTCCCGTGGATTAGATAAATCTTGGGTTACTCACTTAAGTAAAATTTGCTGCTGTCCAACAAACCTCTGCGCTTGGAGGCCCAACAGAGTCTACAATAATAGAAGCGTATAGTAGACATCAGTGATCTATTTCGGCCGACCCCACGCGATAGTTTTGCATTTGCAAATAAGTTACACAACAATAATGTCTACTAAACAAGTTTACGAATAACTTTAACTTGACAATTGTTTGTAATCAAACACCACCATTAGCCAAAGCACCAAATCAAGTTGAAGATCAGCTACATGCACACGATTTCATTCAGTTCCTAGTTCAGACATCCATCCATTTTGACACTAGTTGATACATGCCGTCTAGTTCACACACGGTCAATTCACACCTGAATCGAGTTTTTTTCTAGTTCACTTCACATTGCGTAACAACTTTTAACAGGGAATTATGGAAAGCCTCCATGGACTTGTCACGGAAAATCCGCACGCCGGATGCTTGAACAGTTTGAGAGTACTATGTAATTAGAGCTAGATTTAGGAAAAAAAATATATTAATTTCTATGGCTAATTGATGCATACTAGAGCAATATTTAAAACTTATAAGAATTTACATATATTATTTGATGGCATTGAATAAATAAATAAATAAGATAACATCAAATAAATATTATTTAAAAATACATATTAAATGTTTGATATGATTAAAGTCTCCTTTTAAGAAATATTCGAACCATCTAGGTAGAGTAATTTTGCACTCATTTAGTTTAGTTGGCATCAAATAAAGATGTACTCATATAATCAATTAACTTCTTATATTATGAAATTAGACATATATATTTAGGGTGATATTCAATTAATTTCTATGGGCCTACCAATTTAATACTTATAGAAATTTATATTTTATGTTTTAATGGCATTAAATTAAAAAAATAGAGCGCATTAACTAAAGATTTTGCACTATATATTAAATGTTTGTCTTAATGAAGTGCCCCTTTATGAAAGTATTTGAACTGTCCAGGGAGAGTGACTGTGCACTCATTTAGTCCAGCTGGTATCAAATAAATATTTACCCCTATAGTGAATTAACTTCTTATATTGTGGAAATAATGATAGATTTGCACTGATATTGAATTCAGTTCTATGGGTTTGCCGACTCGCACAAGATAAAGATTTAAACATTAACGAAATATTAGTTATATGGTTTCATGGCATTAAAATGATTATTTGTAGAATGCATTAAATAAAGATTTTCTAATATGTATATCTATCTTCCATCATTAAAGGCCCTTTATGAAAATATTTGAAACCCTCATCCCTATATAATACACACTCGCCCTACATATAGATCTCACTTTGAATTCAATGCATTTATCTTCATATTTCACATAGAAAAATGTTTAGACTTACTCTACTTTGGGCAGAAATTGTTCTATGTCTCTTCCTTCATGCACTTCAAAGTGGAGGTGTTCGGTTGTACCCTACTTCTAAAGAGGTAATCCTATCATGAGTAGTAATATATGTTATTTTATGTAACAATTATGTGTTGTGTATTGAAATGGGACCGGTCTTTTCTTCGGGACCTTAAAGTCATGTTATGTCAATGTAGGGTTATAACAGAATGAATAATATGGCTGTGGTTGTCAATAGACATGGGATTGGGGTGGGAGAAATTGGTTTATAAAGAATTTAGGTCATGTCGGGTTGGTAGTTATACGAATATGTTATTTTCTATCCATCATGACGATCCAAGGTGGGGTTAGTAGGTCCGATGTTATGAAAACAAAAAAAATCCCTAGGATCTTTCCATTCTAGGATATATTCACTTCTTTCATATCTTAGCCCATTGGATTCGTCATTACCATCTATTAGTTTATTTTCTACCATGAGTTGCATCAACTTTATCGACACGTGTGGACAATGTGATATCATACAATTTCCTGTAGGCTAAGTTATAGTGGTTCGGTTGGCATATCTTTCTACCCGTATTCCCATTATTTTCCCGTTTGCCTATATTTTATATCTTTTTTTCCTTTCAACCACATGGTGGTTTGTAATAACCATTATATAAATATGGATTTGTAAAGTTAGGAATACGGAAAAAATACTAGATAGAACTACTACAAACACATATCTATGTTGTAAGGAATAATGAATTAGTTGATGTACACTCCTATAATAGTTGGATTCCACATATTGTCCTTATTCTGTAGTGGATGCTTGGTTTGTAGTATTCCCCTCTTAACATATATTTACCATTTTACTTGAAGATAAATGATTCCGTAGCACAAGATTTAGTTCGTGGTCCAGCCAAACAATTTTTGACAAGCTTGAAGTCAAACTCCATTGAAGCGATAATGTTTGGACAAAATTCTAGTACATGGGATGAACCATATGTGAGTTACATTTTCTTATCTTCAATTTGCTTCGTTAACTATTGTATATGAGATTATCAAAGGAATATTCTGAGGTGCAATGACCATTATATGTAGATTTCAAATGTTTAGTATGTACCATGGCTTGGTTTTATTTAGTAGTAGCATACACATTCTAATATCCGAAGGTCATGCTATCCTATCAATGGGCATACCTATGCGTGCATGTACTAGGTAATCATTTATTTGAAGATATTAGCGAATACAGAGTAACACATATCCACCAAGAAAAATAAAAAATAAAAATTATAAGTTCGAACAGACATAATATCTTAATAAACTACTTGCCATCAAAGTGAGACGAAATCATAGTTTATTCAAAAGTATCCTTTAGAGACATCCTATTAATCTATACTATTTAATTTTTAAGGAAATGTTGTGCAATTTGAGGTTATTATTATCTTTCTTTATTATAAAAAAAACATGATTGGAACTCCTCGTTGCATTTAGGTACTACTTCTAGATAAATCATATCATTTTAGTCAAAAGAAGGATGACCCACGTATTTTCCAGTCTATATTTGTTAGCTATTTTATTTATGTTTGAAATGTTTTTTGGCATGTGTACACATTTTAAGTTATCCAAAACTATCAATAAAAACATGTCATGCAAATGATAGTTGCCAAAAAGATCCAACTAGTTATTTACCCGTCCACTTCATTAGTTAAGTCTGTTCCTGTTACAGTTGAAATAATTTGTCACCTGAAATACAGAAAATCCTAACCAATATGTACATCTTATTAGTAAGGATGTTCATTTAAATATTTTCATAAGTGCATCAACCAATTAGTATGGATGTTATTTGGTAGTATAATATCGACAATATCGATAGCAAAAGTACTTCCCTGGATTTAATTTGAAATGTTTTCTCGTTTAAGCATTATGCATTTACAACTCATCACTTCTCTAGGTGTTGTGTTTTTAGTGCTTTTATCTTGTAGTTTGCAGTACACCAAACACCCTCAGGTGGTGCAAGTGATAACTACTATGGCTTACATGCCACCATGGATGTGTATGGCCACGAACTAAAAGGTGGCCAGTTAAGTTCGACGTCAATTTGGATTATTCATGATGGAGATGGTAATACATCAAGCCGTAATGCGATTCAAGTTGGATGGCATGTAAGGGTCATGTTCTATCTTCTTTCACACATAGCTTCTCAATTCAAACAATAAATTGGGTATGATTGAATACCTACAAGTATTATACTTCAATAATCACATGAAGAAAGGCTTCATGCCAATAGGAAAATGTTAGAAGCATCCTTGATCTAAAATTAAAGGTGCATAACCAAACAGAAATTTATGTGATCTTATTTATTTGTGTTCCAAAACACACGCTTGAATAGTGGGAAATTTCTTCCGCAATTTCTCTCGATTTAAGTGCTATATAGTATTAAGAAACTAACTTGGAGCACTAATTGAAATATTTGAAATAAAAGCACCCTTGCAAAATTTAACATATATGTTGAGAACATCTACATGTACATGTGGGATTTTTTCCTATTTTAAAATAGAAGTAACTTTCTAAATCTATAATCATGGTGTCATTGGACTGGAGTAAAAAATCAACAGTCACAAATTGTGGCTTACTTGCTGACTCTAAATGGCATACCAAGTTTATTTATTTTGCAAGTATTGGATTTTTTTCACATCTTCCACACTTGCAATATTTGCATGTGAGACAATGTTTATCTTATGTGTACTCTTTGTTTAACAGATTCACCCGGAACACTATGGCGACTCATATACTCATTTCTTCACCAGTTGGACGGTATTGTGATAATGATGCTATAATTTGATTTAGCGACATTACTATTTCTTGCAAGAAGTGATCTTACTCCGATACAAAACACACACACATAAGGTTTTTGACCCACACAAAAAATGTAACAGAGAGATGGACATGATACAACCGGCTGCATCAACATGGAGTGCCCTGGTTTTGTACATGAGAATGGCGCAATTATAGCTCCAGGCGATGTTATACGTCCAGTTTCTCAAGTCCCGCATGGACCTGTAAAAATTATTACTATTAGGGTGAACAAGGTAAGAGTTGTAACTTTATGATAATATTCCATGGTCATGTTATTTTCTGGTGAAGATCTCACTGCATGGTTGATAAATGCATAGAATTTGTTTATAAGCTGAAAATTGGTCTTTACTTATAGTCAAAGGTATAAACTAAATGTCAAGGGTATTAACCTTAACCCCAATCAATTACAGGACAAAAATACTGGAGATTGGTGGGTGTATTTCGGCTTCAACAACATCCCCACAGGGATTGGATACTTTCCAAAGTCATTGTTCAACTACTTAGCAGAAAAGGCAACCAGAACGGGTTTTGGTGCATATGTCAGATCCAAAAAAGCATTTCCAACTGCTCCAATGGGCAGTGGTGCCCTCCCAAATGGCGGAGTCCGTGCCGCATCATTCTTTGACCTTCGACTCATTGATCAGGAGGGAAATAGCAGCCCAATCAAGACAGACTTACCCAAGACAGTTACCGATGAAAACTGCCACTCTATTACTCCTACTAAGCATGCTGCATGCTTTTATGGTGGGCCTGGAGGTTGCATTAGATAAGATGTGATAACTTCCTGTGATCTTGATGTCATGGTACTGTTAGTTGTCAAAAAAAATCACATGGATGGCAACAAACTATTCAGAGAACATTCACTTGTTTGCACTAAGTGACAACAAGAACACTTGCTTGCAACAAACATGCTTCTCTCATACTTAAATCGACCCATTTTTCGAAAAGGAGGTTAAAACCCCCGGCCTCTGCATCAAAATGATGCACACAACTTTTATTATTATTATAATAAACCATAAAGACTTACAATAAAATACATCGATCAAGCAAAAACCACCTTTCTGGCTACAAACTTGATGAAGGGGGTGGAACTGATCAAAGCCACATGCTCTGACCTCACAAACCTACACAACACACGCGCATACTCAGAAGTCATCGCCGCCTCCTTCCGCATAACCATCTTCAGGAGTGGTCAATGCAATGACCTTGCCAGACCTGCCATCGATGGTGCCACGATGCCAAACAACACAACCATGCTGCGTGTGTCCATCATCACACGTCCAACGCCGAGGCCCCGGCCCGCTGCGCCATGCCGCCAGAATTACTGTCGATGATGCGGAAGATGCCATGCCGCTCCGCCTCGTGGTCCCTCCAGCCAACACAGTTCCTAAACGACCCCCCAAGAGGGTGAGCGATGTCAAACGCCGCCATCGTCCAAGCAACACATGGTTGACACGGTTATAAAAAGAAGATGCCTAATGGAACGATGGTAGTAAAGAGGAGGATATGCGGATAATAGCAAGGTGAATATGGGGGGTTTGCATCCGGATTGGAAAAACATTTTTGAACTATTTAAAAATTCTATAAAAAATATGCACGCGCACATTTTACAGGTTCTATGTGTGTGCCAAAAATTTCACGGAGAAACGAATTTATACTTGAGCTGTATAGAAAATAGAAAAGACAAAAATATGTGCTATCTATATCTCATGTATATCACAAAAACATCTTTTTTATGGAGAAAAATAAAACAATTTTCTTTACAAAAGATTGTTTCACACACATGTTTTTTTTAAGTTAAGGCAGTCGTTCTACCGTCCGATTAGATAGGAAAAGAGTGTTTTGTACAAAAGTCAAAAGGTCCAAGACCTAAAAAAAGAAAAAGAAAGAAAAATACAAGCCTAAACGACATTCTGCATGTCTCCCGGATCCTGGGTATGGGCATAAGCCCGTTGTGTTACTTCCTCGCGAACCAAAGCTGCCACAGCCGCGGGGAGGATAGCCGTGTTGCGGAACACTCTCCTGTTCCGTTCCTTCCACACACCCCACATAGTGCAGATGAAGGCGCCGCTTGCCTCTCTTCGCCTTTCTTTTGGTAGCGCTGCGATGGTGTGATACGTGTCAAACGTATCTGTAGTTTTTGATTGATCCATGCTTGTTTTGTGCCATTGTCACATGTTTATCATCTTATTATATAATTTTTAGGCATTTTATTGGACTACCCTATCAACAAGTTGCCAGTTCCCTGTTTTTGCTGTTTTCTATTTCAGAAAATCCACTTCTATAAATATTCTCAGAATTGCACGAAAATTTACGAGATTTTTTTCGTCAAGATGAAGACCTGGACCAAAGGGGAGCCTGAGGGGCCACCCAGCTGTAATTTGTTTACCCATCATATGAGTATTTTATTTATTGGAGAGACACCACTACTGAACCCATGGCCCCCGGTCCATCTTTTTCCATTCATTACAACACCGTTTACTTGATTTTCATATTCACTTGCTCGCTGGTCCTTTTCCATATTTTCATTCACTACACTATACGTTTAACCACTTTGTTTTCAGCAGACCTGGAAGATTGACAACCTTCCTGCAGTTGGGGGCAAATTATTTGTTTGAGTGTGTGCAGATCCACGTTCATCGACCATTAAGTGCCAGAGATCGTTGACGTCCACCTAGTTGTTGATTTCAAAGTCCTACTGGTTCGATTAAACCTTGGTTCTTCACTGAGGGAAAACTGCTACTTATTACATCCACGCTTTCGCTTGGTGCACCACCCAACTCTGCCAACCGCATCAAGTAGTTTTCTGGCGCCGTTGCCGGGGATCGAAGAAACCTTCAGTCCCGTCAACTACGCCATCAAGTTTTCTGGCGTCGCTGCCAGGGACTTTGGAGCTGCAGTAAGGGGAATCTCACACTCTCAATCTCTTTACTTTGTTTTTGTCTTGCTTAGTTTATTTCTTGTTTTGCTTATTTACTTGTTTAAAAATTTTAAAACCCCCAAAAAATAGTGTAGTCTTTATTCTTGTTTTGTTTAGTTTTATTTTTTGCTTAGTAGTTATGTTTTCTCCTAAGTTTGGTATGAAAGATATTAGTGTGGGAAGTGGATTTATCATTGGTAGAAGTAACATTGAAGAGTTTCTCAATCGTGTTAATGGTTTGAGTGATTTTAATGAAAAGCCTTTGGTTGAACTTTCTGATTCTTATGAAACTGCTATAGCTTCTTTAGTTGGAATGATGGAAGCAATATTCATTAACCTCAATCCTATATTTCAGCAAATGTTTCTCAAACTTGATGATATGAAGGATGGTGAGGATAAAGATTTTGTGCTAAAGACTCTACTTATGGAGTTCAATGATGTGGCTAAAGAAGCTAGGAAGATATTTGCTCACTATAAAATGCTTGGATATGGTCTTTATGTCGTACAAACCTTGAAGACTTTGAACATCAAGACCAATAATTATGTTGGTAAAACTGAAGGTGAGAAAGAGGTAAAAATTCTTATTCCCCTTAAATTGCTTGGTATGACTGATGCTTTGGATGATAATTTTGGTTGGATTGCTCCTCAAAACCTTTTTTTTTTTTATGAGAATAGCCAACCAAAGAGAAAAGAAAGGGGAGATTCTCAGCCTTGTATTGGTAGGATACAATGCATTTATGATAAATTTGCTAGCATTGGTTTGGAAGATGACGATGATCTTGATTTTGAAAATACTTGATATTTGGCATTGCGCCTAGCTAAAAGGCGTTAAAGAAAAGCGCTTATTGGGAGGCAACCCAATTTTTATTTTTGCTTTCTTGAGTCATGAAATTGTTGCCTCAGTAGCAAATTCACTATATCTTTTTCTTTTAGTTTTTTCTGTCAACAATTAGCCTCTAATGTATCGAAAGTGCGAGGTGTGGATTTGCTGTCCAAAAACAAATTATGTGCGCCTGTTACAGAAATTCTCGAAAAATCCTAGAACGTGATCTTTTTATGGAATTTTTTTACAGCAAGCCTGATACTTTTATCTATCTTTCATTAAGTTTAAGTTTTCTGATTTGAGCTACGGAAGTGCCTATTAAAATTCGATCTTTAAAGACTATTAAGTTTTTGACAGATTCTGCCTTTATTTGTATTCGCTCCTTTTATGACCGTTATTCGCGGTACTTTTTGGAAAAATTGCCGCTTTGAGGCTTTATAAATAGTACCTAATGCTAAATGAAGTTTGTGCAATTTAGGTGCAACCCAAGTGGATTTTATTTTATGAGTACTAACCCTCTAATCAGTCTATGAGAAGTTTTGTGTGAAGTGAGTTCTTAAGTTTCATGAGAGAGGATGATGAAAGAAGTTGAAGGATAGACAAAAGAACAAGTTTGGGGATGCTCCCATGGCATCTCTCTAGACATTCAGGAAGACTCAAGCGTCTTCTGGAGACTTTGAACATCAAGACCAATAATTATGTTGGTAGAACTGAAGGTGAGAAAGAGGTAAAAATTCCTATTCCCTTTAAATTGCTTGCTATGACCGATGCTTCGGAGCAGACCGGGAAGATTGACAACATTCCTGCCGTTGGGGGCAAAGTATTTGTTTGAGTGTGTGTAGGTCCACGTTCGTCGACGGTTCAGCGCCATCGATCGTTGACGTGCACCTAGTTGTTGATTTCAAAATCCTACTGGTTCGATTAAACCTTGGTTTTTCATCGAGGGAAAATTGCTACTTACCACATCCATGCCTTTGCTTGGGGCACCACCCAACTTTGCCAACCGCATCAAGCAGTTTTCTGGCGCCGTTGCCGAGGATCGAAGAAACATTCAGTCCCGTCAACTACGCCATCATGGTGTCATCCCACCAAGTGTTGATGTCTCTCCCGGCCGGTGGTGCCGCTGTGCCAATAGTACCCATCCATGTGAAGATTGTCTCCCTCACCGTGGTCGTTAAGCTACAGTCCAGTAGGAGGTGTTGCACCGTCTCCGGATGAATTCTGTACAACTTGCATATAGGGTCGTGTGTCCATCCACTAATCGTGACGTTTTCCGCTGTGAGGATCTTCCGGTGTAGCACAAGCCAAGCGAAGAAACGGTATTTTGGCTCGACCTCCGCCTTCCATAATTTTTCAGAGTCGAAAGGGGCGCCCGCTCCGTAGAACTGGCAGCGGTAAGCCGACGCTGTAGTGTATATTCCGGATGTTGTCCTACACCAAGAGATAGAGTACGGTTGTGGCTGTAGTATCACCTCCTACATCATTGTCCATAGCGTGAAGAATTGATTTAACTAGGCTGTTGTGGATAGGTGCATCAACACTCGCATCCGGTTCATATTCGTGAGCTCCTTCTGAACCGTCCTATTCCTCCTAGTTGTGATGGCAAGGAGCTCAGGAAAGCGACACTTGAGAGCCCCTCTCGTCCGCCAACGGTCGTGCCAAAAGAGGCAGCACGCCCCGTCACCGATGGAGACCTCCGTGGAAGCTCGGAAAAGCTCCATGCCAACCGCATTGCATGGGAGGGTCGTTCCATGCCATGGTAGTGATGGATCAGTCCATGCATACCACGACCAACGCAACCTCATTGCACGTCTGAATTTTGCTATGTTAAAAATTGCCAGCCCGCCAAGCTCCTTTGGTCGGCATACCGTGTTCCAGTTTACTAGAGAGTGTGGGCGGGATCCCGGAGTCGCATTTGATTTCATCCAAGGAAGGCTCTCTTTATCTTCTCGATCTTCCGGATGATCCACATTGGAAATCTGAAAACTGCAAGGTGATAAATCACCATGGATGAGAGCACCACTCGGCATAGGAGTACCCTTACCACATGCGTGAAATGCTTGCCCCACCATCCTGCAAGCCGTGCACCCAGCCTATCAAGGAGCAGTTGGAAATGCACTGCCTTTAGGCGCCAGTGGTGTAGCGGGAGACGGAGATAGGTGCAAGGAAAAACGCCTCTTCTTGCTGGAAAAATTGTCAGTGCCGCTGTGATCCGCTCATCCGTACATGAATATCACAATGAACTTTGCTTATCACAATCCCAATGTGAAAATTGCTTACAACCTCATTTACTTGCTTGCTGGTCCGTTGTATTTTCATTACTATTTTCCACGCTATACGTTTAATCTCTTTGTTTTTAGCAAGACGGGAAGCTTTACAACCTTCCTGAAACATTGTGGTAAAGTGAGTTTGTGAGTTGTGTGTAGGTTCACGCCCGTCGACTACATCAAATAGTTGTCTGGAACCGTGCTGGAGATATCTAAGTCCTACCGGTTTGATAACCTTGGTCTCAAAATTGAGGAAAAACTTCCTGCTACGCTACATCATCTTCCTCTTGGGTACGTCCCCAACAGGTGGTGACACTTTCACCGCATCATCTCTCTGCCATGGTGATCCGGGTTATTGTGATCTCCTACCAGTAGGACGAGTAGGGTAGTGTAGTTTAAGTTCTTCATTTAGGGATCAATGAAGTTTGTACATTTGAAATGTGATGCATGGCTTTACATGTTTTTGGATTCAAAAGTGGGAGTGTGATCAAAAGAGAGACTAGGGGGTGACCGGCACCTTTCCACAGCTACATCTGAACGCGTGTCTGCGAAGAAATAGGGGATCAGAATTGAAAAAAATAGCGCGCTATTTCGGCGTTAATAGCATGTTATAGCATATCTGGATAGTCCACGCTAAATTTTAGTAGTTTTGCTCGCTATGGTGCTATTCACGAAACATCATGCTATATTGCGCTAAATTTTCATAACGTTGTAGCGTACTATTTTTTTCCAGCCTATCGGCACAAAGGGCTGAGTTTTCTACCATAGGAAGAATAATAAGTTCCTTCCTATTTATCGTGGTGATGAACAATAATCGATCGATTATTCTTCTAAATCGAAGGATGAGATCGCTAATGCTGATAATTCCGAATAAGTAATGTATGCTATGTTGTTTCCCCGTGTGATGTTGATATTAGGTTTCTAGACAATTGGAAAACTATTTTTATATGTGGTTATGCATATATTGTTCTGATAATTTTGGACTATATCCTTTATTTTTAGGCTATATCTGGTATTTTTTAAAGCTATTTTAAATACAGCATGCTATTAGCAGGCTATAACTTGTATAGCATTTGGAGGAGGCCGCCGTTATTTTTCTTAGCACGCTATTTTAAACCTTTAGATTAGTCCGATCCGGTTAAAAATGCTTTGAGTACCTTCCCTTTGGTCAGGACGAGGCCGGCCGCCACCATAGATGTTGCTGGCGGAATCGGCCGAGGGAGGCGCCGATGGGGAGATGAGATATCTAGTACTCCCTCCGTCCAGAAAAGAATGTCACAAATTTCTCTAAATATGAATGTATCTATACGCGAAACACGCGTATATACATATGTATTTAGAGAAATCTATGACATCTTTTTCTGGACGGAGGAAATATATGGTTTTGATTTATTTTTTTACTTTGCTTCTTGTTACACAACGTAGAATGCAGAACGCATCACACCATCCGATGAATTAGTAGGATCATCGTTACCTTCTGCGTTGTCTAGTCAGTATGCAAAGTGGAGCACTGGAGCTAGATCAGTAAGGTACTCTTTTAACAAGAGTACTTCAGGCACGCATGCCTGCTCTCCTAACTGCACTTAAGCCCACTATTTCGCACGGCAAAGCAGTCGATACGCCGGCCGAGAAATTAGGTTGATTGCCACGGAACGCGGTGTAGAGCATTGCAAAGCGCAAAGGTGTTTGAGTGGATCTAGAGTTGAGAGTTGAGACTGGCCGAACCATGGAGAGGAGAGGTGGTGACGCATGACCGGCATATATGCCCGTGTGTTGCCAGGCACGTGCAACCTAACATACGTACGTAGAGGACGACCGACAAGGGCGCGCCACTGTGCCACGCTGAGACAATCAATGGCGTAGATTAATCGCGACTGACTGGCCGTCCTACTTGGAGCATCTGAGCATTCCAGTTAATACCTTGCAGGTCGCACGCACAACAAAAAGTCGCGGATGAGCAAGAAGCCTGCTGCTAAAACCATTGTCGCTTTCCCCTTGGAGGTAAGCTGTAGTTTTGCTAACTTAATGCTGGACGGTAGTTTTCAATTTTCTGAATTGGTTGAGAAAACCTTACTCGATTAAGACATAGACGTGTTAGAGAATATCAATGACAATATAATGCACAAGTTTTTTTTTCTTGCCACCATAATCACAGGTTCACAACACCCCCACATCATCGTTTATTTTTTGTTTCCGGAGTTAATTTCTCCCTCTGACCCTTTTTTTTATTCGCATGTATCTAGACACATTTTAGTATATATATTCACTCATTTTAGTATGTATATAGTTATTATTGAAATAGCTAAAATGTCTCATATTAGTGAACGGAGGAAGTATTACTTTTACAACACTCTTTGTCGATCTAAGTTGGAACGAAACAGTGGAGGGTATGTACAAGGATGGTATCATCAATTTGTTGACATTTTCCCGGCACGGAGAGCATGGCACTCAAAAATACACACCGAGGGGCATCATTCTATAGAAATTCGACATAATACATGGATCATTTTCACATCTCAACAATGATTGTACATACATTTAACACATCTATATATGTGTCACCTCTCAAACATGGAACTCATGGGAGCGCATAAATGCAAAATTCAATGAATGGCTTTCTGAATTTACATACACGAAAATACATGATGCAAATTTATGGTGATATACATCAACAAGAAGTTATATAAAATGAGTAGGCATTTATGACTCCAAAGCTCCGGTGATCCTTATACTTTTTGAAAAAAAAACCGGAACTCGTATTTATAATTTTCAAAGAAAACTTAAAAAACAAATCTAGATGTACTAAATGGTATATATGCTAAATCTAATTTTGAAATACTTTGTGTTCTGAAATAAAATGAAAAAATATTATTTGAGTGTACTTTTTTTAGGAATTACAGCAGGAGAGGCTCCTACTGCTCAATATGCTTAAAAAAAATACTACCTCCGTTCCATAATGTAAGCCTTTTTTAGCAAGCTAAACTAGCTTGCTAAAAAGGCTTATATTTTGGAACGGAGGAGTAGGATATAAAATATTTACATGAATTTTCAAAACTCCAAAGTTTATAAAATTTTGTCATTTTTATGTAACCTATAATTAAAATAATTTAGCGTTGTGATTTCACATGTTTGTGGGATACATCAATGACTACATCATTTTTTCAGAAAAAACTTGAAAATTTAAATAAGGTTTCTGGATTCTTAAAAAAAGGTGGTCAGTGGAGCTCAGGAGCCAAAAAACTTCGATATGAAATATACTAATCCCTCCGATCCATAAAAAGTGTCGCCCACTTAGTACAAAGTTTATACTAACTTAGTACAAAGTGAGCGACACTTTTTATGGATCAGAGTGAGTAGTTTTTTTTCTTTTGATCCAGAATAGATATGTATCTTTTCTAATATAAACCAAAACATTGTGCTTACCATGATGTTTTTTTTTTTTCATCAGAGGGGGGACGTGGATCAATCAGCCTGCGTCGGCACGAAAAATGCTGGAAACAGAAAGAGTCACCAACTCAGTTGTGTTCATGTCACATGACCTTAACTACCAGAGAAAATAAACAAAGACATTTAATACGGACTAGCAAGAGCTGGTATAGATATTGCACTAAACCATACACGATGCATGATACATGTACGTATATACACTAAGCTAGAGAGGACATACTAGTTTGGTGTAACTGCAGTAGGCGCTCAGCCTGCTGGTCCACTGCTCCATTCACAGATAGATATATCCAGCCTGTTCCGTTCCAATTCAGCAAAAGCTACTCGAGAACCAACCCACCCGCGGTCTTCTCCTACCCACCTAGCTAGCTGCTCGAAACAGCAAGAAACTCGCAGAAATCTGAGATCTTGTTTCTCTCCCTCTCTCCAACCTGATCGATCCCGGGTTGTTGTAGTTGGGCAATGGCGACCGACGCGATCCTGGAGACGATCAAGCCGCGGCGGAGCGCGTGGGAGGACGACCTCCCGGTGACGACCGCGGGGAACAAAGGCGCCGGCAAGGTGGACCTGCGTCGGCGCGTGTCGTCTTCCCTGTCGCTGCACCTCCAGCCGCTGTCCTCCTCGTCCTCCGCGGCTATCCGACGCGCGCGGTCGTTGCCGTCGATCAAGGCGCTGGCGGCGGCGGGAGCGATGCGGCGGTGGTGGGAGTGGGGGATCGGGTGGGTGATGGAGCGGAAGCCCTCCTTCGCGCGGGGCCTCGAGATGAGCGACGACGAGGCCGCCGCGCTGGGCTGCCACCGCCGCGGCACGCTCCGGCACCTCTTCCACAAGGCGCGCGCCGAGGTGCGCCGCCTCCTCGGCCGCGACGGGCGCCCGGTCGGCGGCGGTGGCGCCGGGCAGGACTTCAGGTACGACTCCGTCAGCTACGCCCAGAACTTCGACAACGGCGACGCCGACGCCAGGTGCTAGCTAGCTGGACCTACCTGCACAGACTGCTGCATACGTGGACTCGCGCGCGCGCCATCATTCTTGTCGACATTGCTCGATCGATCGGTCGATACGGCATTGCATACTGAGATTACCTCTGGCTCTGCGCGGCAATAAACGAATTGTTTGTAAGATAGTAGTACAGTACATAGTACGGTGTCTGTATGTGTGTGTGTGTCTGAATCGATCGCAAATGATCGAGCTTCTGTGATGCGTCTTCAGGGATCTGATCAACGGAATTAAGCTGTAATATAATGTTCGTCCGCTCTTCTTTCTTGCGTTTTTGCGACTCTGTTCTTTGCTCCATTCCTGATTGCCCCCCTGTAATGCCCTCTAATCGATCATGCCAAGCTGTAATCCGTTGATCAGGATGTGGGATGAAGAGCATCTCTCCTGGCGAAATGTACCTTGCAATTGCGACTACAAACATTCAGTATGAACAAGAATCCGAATCAAGTACCGATGCAGACAAAGCAGAGGAGGATCCCTTGTGGTTTTGTTTTTTCTCGAGAGATTCAGATTCAGATCTTCATGTGGTTCAGGGTCGCTCTCTTCCCAGCTGTGGACGGCACGACGCGGGAGCTACTGCTCATTGCCCAAGGTCGTCTTCGTCCTCCTCTCCCGGTCGGTCCCGGCCGGAGCTGTTCCCGTTTCGCGCGAGCTGATCGGGGAGGCTGAGAGGGACGTCGTACAGAGGAGACGATGGCAACTGGGCGCCCAACAGCGGAGGTGCAGGTAGGCGTCGGTCGTGTGTCGTCTTCCACCTCGCGATCGATGTGGCGTGGACTTATGGTAGGGCCAGCGGAATGATGACAGGCGGTGACTTGTCGAACTGAGGCCGAAGCTGAGCTACTACGCGTCGTCGTGTGGGCACGGTCGGTGGTCACCCGTGCGAGCGGCGGTTGTTTTGCGGAGGGATCATCCGATTCCGGTGCGGAAACACGGGCCTTGTCGGTCGCGACGCATTTCGACTCTACTCAACTGCCGACACCGGTAAACTGGGCCGAGCCAGGGGCGAAGGAAATCATGGACGGGCTGTTGTCCACTGTCCGCGTCCGGCAGTCACGCGTGTGTGGGCTATAGGCCTACCCTATCGTGGCGCACGACGAATGGGTTCACATTCGGCTCATCGATAAGCCGAGCATGGTGGGCTTATGTTCTCCATCTGACGATCCATTTACTCAATGGTCATTACAGCCATCGTAGTAGGACTGGAAACATCCGAAGGCCCATAGATTCTAGACTGCGCAATTCTGATGTCAGCCCAACTGAAGATACAAGTCCTACCCCTGCTTAGGGCCCTCCACCTTTTCCAAGTTTTTTCTTTCTGATATTGAGTTGTCCTTTCTTGTTGGTGTTTTCATTTTGTATTAGACAGTATAAAGTAGAGCGATTGGTTAGAGCAATACATGTAAAATACGCTTGCCTTAGCAACAGTCTAACAGAACAGTTCACCCAAGGGCCGAGGCAGGAAAATACCACGAGGCGGGCCGATGAAAGATTATACCTCTTATCAATTTTTTGGGAGGGCCAAAATACTATTGTGCAAGATTTTAAGGAGATTTTAGCAAGAAAATTCGGGGGTTTAACAAAAAAATCTGCATGTTAGGGGGGGGGGGGGGGCAGGGCCCTGTTTGTCCCCCTGTCTCGGCCACTGAGTACACTAAAGAAAATTACAAATAAAAAAATTAGAGTAGCACAACAACAAGGCACGAGGTAGCAAAACCAATTATAGTAGTACACCTTACATAGCATAAGGCAAGAAAAACCTAAGAAATAATTGTTATTGTACACATTAAAATAACCAAGACAGGAGGGAAACACAAGAAGCCCACCTAAGAAAGTAAATAATACTCCCTCCATGCACAAACAAACACATGGTGTATAAATTTAGTCAAAGGTAAAATATTTGTAATTTTGACCATGTGTATATGGGAAAATATAAATATCTACATTACTAAATCAATTTTAACAGATCCATCATAACATGTCTTGTCATAGTGTATTTACTTAATATTGTAGTTGTTGATATTCCATTTCTATATATTTGATCAAACTTGGTAATCTTTTACGTTTCAATAAATTCATACGCCATGTATTTGTGGACGGAGGGAGTTACAGTTAGAGCACCACACTTAAGTAAAAAACGGCTCATAATTTGGATGCTTAGTTCAAAGTTCTTGCAGTTTGAACATCCATCTAAGTGGAAAAAACGATCGTTATGAAAAACTCTCATCCAACGTGGGATAGTTGCATGCACATAGGCTCGCACAAGGTTCTACACTCACTGTGTGCACTTTAATTGTCATGATGGGAGGCTCCAGAGAGTTTACTCTCTAGTAAGAGGGCACCCTTTTTTGGGTAAAACAAGGAAGTATACATACAAGTATTAAAATAATGAGGCAAGTCGAGGAATCACACGAGGAACCCTTAGCCATCCATTAATCCATAACTTGAACCTTTGTTGGTTTTCGTATCCTATGATAGCCGATTCAGTAAGTGACGGGAGACAATGGAGGATCATCGAATGTCTGATGCTTAGTTTATGTATCATGCCCCCGGCGGATGCACCTGATGATAAAGGTGTTTTCGTTTGAAATAATGCTATCGCAACTAACTCTATCTCTGTCTTTGTGTGGCCTTTGATCTACTTCACGGATCTAGCGGTTCACACTCCTTGCGCTTTCGTGCTTTTTAGTCTCCTCTCTTATTTTTTAGCGACAAACAATGTTTTGGTAGTTGCAAAATGTATGTCCATAGCCGAGTGTGGCGTTTTGGAGCTCGGGCTCCAGGGCGCTCTTTATTCAGTTTCAAAGAAATTAAGAAAAAAATCTAGACTTACATAATTATGCTATTTACAAGTGTGCAAAAAACTAATCCAAATTTCGTTGTATTTTAGGTTAGCAAAAATGAAAAATGAGCGGATCTGCATCGCTGAAAGTAGTAAATTTCAAAAACTTCAAAATTGATCAGATTTGTCTTTTTTGTGTAGACTAAAATAATTCATATGTTACACTGATATTTCGCACACTTATAGAGTTCGACATTATCTACATCTATGATTTTTGTTCCTATTTTTGGGAACTCAAAATGGCTATTTGATTTTTTCTCAAAGTACCGAGCTCCATGGAGCTCGGCCTCCATTTGCAGTTTCGGGTCCTTAGCCACATTATATTTCTTATGTATAGTACATTCAACCTTCTTAAGCTGGACAGTTTTTGTGGCCCTTCAAAACTTATTAGGTTGACCTCTAGTTTGCTCACGCCTTGTATTTTATGCAGTTTCCTCACTGGCCTTAAAAAGATTGCACCACGGATAACAAGGATTCAAAATGCACCCTGGGCAGAATCAAGGAATATGTCCTTATCATTCTGGCATGGCCAATTGATCCATTCAAAACTTGAGATAGTGCAATGAAACCAACATCTGTCCGAGAAGATAAGGTAATGTACAGCAGCAAAGAACATCCGTCACGCACTAAAGTAACAACTCCAGTGCAGAGAGCTAGCAAATGACAATAATTAGTATCATCACGAGCTAGAGAAACAAAAACAAAATACAAAAGTATTACAAGTTGGAGCAGTCGACACTTGCAGTTGGGGAAAGGCAGGGCCCCTTCCTCCCCTCTACCTGGACGACGGCCAGACCAGACACGCATGTACTCGTGCACACACATGCCATGCCACCGTGCGGGCGGGCATGCAGTGCAGCTAGCTCTAGCTGGTTGCTCTCTCCCTGCAGTCCCAGTTCCAAAACCTGCATGCTTTGAATGCGGAACTTGACAGGAGCTGCGCCCTCGCAGTATCCATTTCTTCGCTCGCTTCCTGCCTCGCCTCGCGCATTCAATTGTTCGCCCGTCCTCGATCACCTCGACCGCACTGTATCCGCGTCTGCGTCCGCATCCGCATGCATGTTCCGTGTCACTCCCAATCTCATTACATTCCGTACTAGTATTTTAAATTGAATTAAGATTTAAGAAGCCAAGCTAGCTTTCGATCTGATCTATAAGCTAGCCAATCAACCTCTCAACTGATTAATTACATGCTTCTCGTTTCAGGAAGTGCTGTCAGCGTGTGCTTCGTTCTCTCATTGTCTGATAAGATATCAGTGAATTATTAGTACACTGAGGCCTCGTTCGGCAGGACGGTTTCCACCGGTCTTAGAGTGTAAATTCCCGGCCCATCTAAAAACACTGGAAAACACTGCGAGGCTGTTCGGCGGGCCGGTTTTGGTCGGGCCGAGCCCAGAGAAACCCGTGGAAACCCGTCGGGTTGGAGAGGAATCGAGACGCAAGGGGCTGCTCGCGTCTTGGCGTGTCTCTCTCGATCTGGCGGCGCAGCGCATCGTCGACGCCGTCGCCCATCGCCTCCGCCCTCCGACCTCCGCCGCCGACGTCGACTTCTATCAGGTACGCCGCCTGTCCCATCCCTCGTCGTCGTCCGGGAGGCCGCTGGTCGACCGCCTCCGCCGTGCCTTCGTGTCGGGCGGCCGTGTGGTGCCCCGCGGCCAAGAAGCTGCAGCAGCGGCGACCTCCGGGGCGGCGGCACGGCGGCGTCCGGCGCGAGACGACGAGGCGGACCTTAGGCGCGGGTAGATCTAGCTCGGTCCTTCTCATTGGCTCCCGATCTGGGACTAGCAGCGCCCCGCCCCGGTTCCTGATATTCCCTCTAAAATCGTGATCTCACCGAGCTAGTGCGTACTGGTTTGTGTATTTTGCGTGGGTAGTTTCTTATTTGTTGCGTCGATGCCTACAAAACTGCTTGCTGGGTGTAGTTCAAGCTCGATCCTGGTCTGTCTTTTTGTTTGTTTCAAGCTATGGAACATGGTTAGATTGGGGCAACAAGCAGGCTGAGCCAACCGGTTCTTGTATTTTCTTCTTGATCTTGGTACTAGTTTAGCAAGCAAGCAAATATCCAGCTCTGTCATCTGAGGAAAAACATGGTAAAGCAAATTTAGCTAAACTGTTGCTTTCTGTTGCAGCCTCCAGCTGTTCTTGTTCCAACTGTCTATAGCTTGGGGCTTTACCGTGCCACCAATGCATCACTCATTAGGCAACTAGCAGAGGCCATAAGCAACAAAATACTAGCAATGGCAATGCAATGTAGGATCGGCTAAAGCAAGCGTTGGTTCATGGATCATGGCTACATGGTGCGGCTGCAGAACCGAGCGGCAGCACCGCTGTTGCTTTTGCTAGCTCGATCGCTTCGTTTCTCCCCCTACTCTGCTCCTGCCCACCGCCACCTGCATATGCTGCTGCTGGGAGCTGCAGAAAGGGCTGTACTTTCATGGAATTGATGGTTACAGTAGCAGTTGGAACTGCTTAGTCTTCATGGAATTTTATTGCACTGTCATGTCCTGTATACTGAAACTGAATTTGAGTCTTGCATTGTTTGTGGGTCTTCATCATGAAGAGCTTCTGTATTAAGACAGCTCCTTGATCAGTTGTAATTATTATGCTTTTTTATTACATGCACACAAGTTTCCTGCTATTGCATTGCAATTGTGTTGTATTCTGATCATTTCCTTTTTTATCCTTGTAGCTACCCGAACCTCCGGTTATAGTTGGGGTGGACGAGCCGCCGCCGTCTTGGAGCCCAGTGAGCACACCTGATTTCGGTATGTCCATGTCCTCAGCTTTTACATTTTGCCAATGCTTACGCATTTTTTAACTTACCAATGCATGGCCATTTTATCTTATTAGACAAAACAACCATGATTTTGTTTGGCATACTGGTTCTGTTATGAGTATGAGTGTTATCTAGATTAACAAGCTTTGTTGGTGATGCGTAGAGCACTAGACTGCAATCTGTCAAATTCAATTCTGCTCTTGCCTAGGTGCTAGTTTCATCAATCTGTCAATGACTAATGCAAGACATGCTGAATTGCTGGAACTGTGTACATATGGAACGAAGCCCTTAGTTTAAATTGCAAATTTCTAATTGTGTGTTTCTCTCTTTGGACAGAGTCGATACATGCATCTTGATCTACAAGGTTGATGGATGACACCAAAGATGCCCTATCGAATGCTACATTTCTATTTTTGTATGCAGTTCTGGATGAATGTTGCATTGATGTTATTCTGGAACGTCAAGTCCTATTTTAATTTTCCTGGATTGATGTAAACATTGGCTAAGGATCTCTTGTAGGATAATCTGGATTGGAACATCAACTATTTGATGCATGCGATCTACTATTTTCTGCCCCTGTTTGCTCTGTTTTGCATAGGTTTTTTAGCATCTGTTTGTTCTGTTTTCATGTCTGTGAGTCATTTTTTTGCACTGATTTTCAGTGAAATTTCAGTGAAATATTTATCAGGTTTTTATTGATGATCAAAACATGTCAATTTCGTAATTGTGTGCACTAGGTGTGAAAAAACACCTCTTTCAAAAACACTTGTGCCAAACAACTAGATTTGGTGGGGTGTTTTGGTGGAGAAGGGGATTGAGGTGTTTTGGAGTGTTTTGGGTGGAGTAAGTGTTTTCACCAAAACATTCGGGGAAATTACTAAGAAATACACTCCAATACTCTTCCACCAAACAAGGCCTGAGGAGTCGTACGTGCGTGCGAGCGCAGGTGAATGGACAATAGATAGATGGTATAATAATATTGGGCGTCAGGAACAGCCAGCCGCGGAAAAGCCAAGATGATCCTGCTGCCTTGGGCGGCCGGGGCCAGGCACGGCCGGGAAGACGAACGAACAGATCGATCGAGTGGGAGTGGTACTAGTAGTAGTATAATGCAGTGCACAGTAGTAAAATATTTTGCTTGCCGTCCTAGCTACTGCCCTACAAGCTCTATCGGAGTAGCTAGCTTAGCCAGCCACCCCCTGCCCTGGTCAGAGAAGAGAGGTGTGAGAGGCATGGGCAGAGACTAGAGGAGAAGAAAGGGCATCATCATGCAGCGGAGATTGGACGATCGCGTGTGCACGAGCGCGCGCGGCCCGGCCCGCACCGAGTTGTCTCGTCGATCGCCTCACTTCCGCCGCTCCCGCACGTGGCCACCCCCTGCAGCTACCGCGGCGCAACCCCATCTCCCTCGCTCCCTCTCTGCTCCGAGGGAGCTGTGCCATGGCAGTTTTGGTTCCTGCCGTGCCGCGCCGCGCCACGGTGCAGTAATTAAAAGCTGCAAGTACGCAACAAACCCGCTCACCCATCCCGGCGCCGAGCTCCAGCGGCAACAGTGCCGCGCCGCGCCGCGGCGCGCCAGGTTTCTACCGCACGCTCTGTCTCCTGCTCATCCTTCTGCCCCGTGGCTTTCTTCAGGTACCCAGCTCCGTGACGATCCACCATGGAATGGAAGAGATATCTTCTCCCGTAATCTTGTTCATTACCCAATAGCCGGATGATAAAGTTAAATCAAAACTGTTCATCATATTGTGTTCATGAGTTCATGTATGTTCCTCAAGATTACCCTTATGTTTATTTACTGGAGCTAGCTACTTCGGTAGTAGTAGCTGGCTAGCTGCTGATGAGCGTGACATGGCAATGATTGGGACACCCTAAGCAAATTATTACTCCTAGGAGTAGTATGTTTCCCTTTCACCTAGCTCTATCTACTACTGTAGCCCTTAAATTAATCGACGTACGTGCGTGCATGCATGCCCATTTGTTTTCGGGATTACCGAATCGCGCGCGCTAGCCTAGTAGATCCAAGGAATTGAAACGCATCCCATCGCATCAACTTTCTCCTCTGCTTCATCCAACCTTTCCCTTCCTGCAACTAGCTACGTCTAGCCAGCTAGCTACTCTATCTATACAGCTAGCTAGCTCTGCAGGTCGTCTTCCTCCTCGGGGTCGCCAACCCTTCTGGCCATGGCTCCTCCTACTTACCGTTGTGCAGAGCCGTTCCTATCCTTTCAAACCTTACAAGAGAAGAAGGAAATCTTGATTTTATTAATTAGTATACCTCACTGAAACAATGCAAAAAACTAAAATCTTGCTGTTATATTATTACTGGATCGAGGTGATTTTTTTTTTGCTTGATCCGGGGTTCTAGCTCAAAGGAATGTGGTCTATGTGGATTACCTAGCTACACCAAAAACCCTATTGTAGAATTTAGTTGATGTGGACAAAGATCTAAGCTGTATATATATTCTGATCTGTTAAGAAAAAAAGTTTGAATCGACTGACTGGTGTTGTTTTTCTGGATGACACCGATTGATCTGTTATATGTACACTGATTGATCTAGCTAGAACCATGCTGCAAGCAAGGGCAATAGTGGCAATTTAAGGTAGCTGGCCAGAGTGGTATAACAGGTACTGGGATTCCGGAGGTGATGTACGGTGGCCAGCGAAATTTACTACCAGACTCGTGCACTGCAAACTCCATTCCAAACCCCGACGCAGGTGCAGCTCCTGCTACCTTCTTCTGGTAGACCAAATTAAATGCACAACCAGACAGACACGCGCAGACAAGCGCGCGAGCGTGTGCGTGAGTGTTGGGGGGGCGTTTCGAAATATAAACTGTTTCAGCTTCGCTTAGACATATTTGAATCAAGATTTCAAATAGATATATCATAGAGAGTACATCTCAATGTCCTCATGTGTTCATGCACGAGCTGTAAATAGTTAGGGTAGCAAGAACCAATTATAGCTATAGCTGCGCGTAGCTCTAGAGATCTTCGCTCCTTTCTCCCGCGTATCTTCGCTCCTTTGTCTTCAAACTTTCTAATGGTGCCTCTTGCGGGATCATTATTGCTTCGAATTCTGGTGCCGTTGACCTTGTGTCCCATTCTATCAACAAATCTCTGCATTGCCATTGTCTTCTCGTTTTTCTTCAATGACTTCATGTTTCTTGTTATTAACGTCTATGGCGCTTGCTTGCATGACCTTAAACATGTCTTTCTTGACCCCCTTGCCATTGATTTCTCTTCCTTATCCGGACATGTGGCTCTTATGGGAGATTTAAATTTCACTTGCGCCCCTCTGACTGGTCGAATGCAAATTTTAACGTGGCTGAAGTAGCTTAAAAAATTGTCTTTGCTCTATGTGTCTTATTGAGCTCCCTCTCCTGGACCCTTTTTTCACCATGGTCTAACCAACACTCGAATCCCATCCTTGTGAAATGATACGTCCAAACGTGTCTATAATTTTTTTATTGTTTCATGCTACTTTTTTTATGCCTTTGACACTTCTTTTTATATTAACTTTATGATTTTTTGGACTAACCTATTAATAGTTGTAAAAGTGCACAATATTTTAGTTTTACACTTTGATGTGGAATTACTTGGAAATTGACAAAAAACGCAAAGGGAGTCTTGTTGAAGATGGACTCTGACTTTTCTGAAATCTGTCCACCCTACAGATTTTAAAGATTGTCAGTTTTAGCACTGAAAACAACGTCAAAGAAAACTTTCCTAGAGCAAAGTTGTGGGAAACTTCCATACCTTTAATTTAAGCCCAAGAACAGCCCAATCGGAGGTCCGACTCGCTCTGGAGACCCGTTTTACTTAAAGCAAAATATCTGATAACGGGAATTCGCAAGTTTGTATCGTGATTGTCTCCAACTCTTAACAAACTTGATGGATTTGGCCAAACCACGACTTTGGTGCCCCACAAGAGTTGAGAGGGGTCCCTAGGAAGCTTCTAAAGGTGCCCAAGATCCCTTTGATCAAAGGGTCATTGATTGGAAGACCGTAGGACGTTGTCAATACCTATATAAAGAGAGGAAACCCTAGTTTTTGGGGCAGCCACCAAAAGCCACAAATTTTTCTCCCCCATGATGCTCATATCCATGGGGGAGGGCTCCTCCTGAGCCCCAAGAAGCCATGGAGGAAGGGGGTTAGGGGGCGCTGAAAGTGCATGGCTGCCCCCATGTGTGGTTTTGGTAATTAATGACAATCTCTATGGATTAATGTTTGTATTGAGCTACTTGTTGGTTGTGTCCATATGCATTGCTTGATCTCCATATGTTGAGTCAAGGCTAAGGGACGAAGATTATATGTTGATAAAGGCTAAGTGCGGGTTGATCAACACTCAAGTCCAAGTGAAGATATGCCGAAGAGTGCCTCTCCCATATTGGTGTATGGGGGAGCTATTAGTGAGTCTTCACCAAGCGAAGCGCAATCAAGAAAGGTGGTTCGTCTTGAGGAGATGAAGATCGTCATCATCGACCTCAAGTGGATTATGTGCAAGGCAAAGGTATGATCTTGATAGGGTTTCTATTTTACCGGTCTCATGATGTTAGTGAGAGACCGGATTATAGGATAGTTAACCGTACTATCAAGAGGGGCTCTTGACCGAGTATCTTGATCGTATCGTTCGTGGAGAGCTCAAACCTTTGCATCCTTGCAATCATCTTTATTGGATCTTATTTGGCTCTTATCGTGGTGTGGTCTTCGTGCTTGTCGTGCTTGTCATGACAAGGCCAAGTTCACCGAAAACGGATCTCGTGTGCGTCTTCTTTTGCGTTTTCGGTGTTGGAGATTATGCCGGTTCATCCGTGTGGAAGGTTTCACCCTTCCAACCCTTTGCACAATCTCCCTTGCTTGTTTTCATATTTTTAGTTTTTGTAGGGTAAGCTCTTGTCGTCCTCTTTCCAACAAAATTGGATTCACTCGATTCGGACTTCATTTGCAAAAGTTATGGCAGTTCAGGTTTTACTGTTTGAATCTGGTCCGGAAGAACACCGGAGATGGTCCGGAGTCCCCGGTCCCACCGGAGTCTCCGGCCCAAAAGACCCGGAATCTCCGGTCCATTGATTTTCGCTGCCAAGTGACCTTCTTGTGGTGCGGTTCTGGATAGTGGTCCGGAGGTATACCGGAGATGGTCCGGAGTCTCCGGTCAGCCAGAGTCTCCGGCCCACAGGACCCAGAATCTCCGTTCCATGGTTTTATCTGCTAAAATGGCCAAGTGTGGCGCGCCTCTGGATAGGGGTCCGGAGGTTCACTGGAGGATGTCCGGAGTCTCCGGCCTGGCCGGAGTCTCCGGCCTCTCTGGACCGGATTCTCCGGTCTGCCCCGATGATCCAACATGTGGTGCGCCTCTGGTGCCCTGTCCGGAAGGAGGCCGGAGCCTGGTCGGAATCTCTGGTGCACTTACACCGGAGTCTCCGGTTTAAGCTGCCTGCAACGACTAGTTTTTTAGGGGACCTATTAAGGCCCCCTTCTTCCCCAAATCTCTTTAGGGTTCTTGCTGCACGTTTCTCTCTCTCTCTCTCCCACCATTGTTGACCTTGCAAACCCTTCCCCTCTCTCAACCCCTCCCATGATTCTTGCATATCTTTGAGGGAAAAGTGAGAGGAGATCTAGATCCATATTTCCACCAATCAATCTCTCCTCTTAGTGAGGGGAACCTAGTGGAGCTAGATCTTGGAGTTCTTTTGTGGTTCTCCTCTTTGTTCTTCCTCTCAAATCCCTCCCTAGCATTAGTTGCTTTGGTTGGATTTGGGAGTGAAGGACTTGACCCACCTTGTGTGGTCTTGCCTTTTGTATTTGGTGCGGTGATACGTGGGATTGAAGTTCGAGAAGCTTGATACTCTTGGGTGCATTGTGTTCCCAAGAGCTTGTGCCTCTTGGGTGCATTGTGTACCCTAGATGGTTGGTGGTGTCGCGAAGACTTCGAGTTGTGAAGCTTTGAGCATGGTTTGGGAGCACCCGATTGAGTTGTGGGTGTGTGCCCCAAGATCGTTGTAAAGGCTCCGGATTCCGCCTTGAAGGATCTCGATAGTGGAAGGTGAACCTAACCCTTGGGGTGAGGTTCCTCGGAGAATAGGGTGAGGCCTTTTGTGGCATCTTGAGTAGGCCTTTTGTGGCGAGCTCACACCCCTCCAACAAGACGTACTCCCTTAACAAGGAGAAACTCGGGAATACATCCTCGTCTCCGCGTGCCTCGGTTATTTCTATACTCGAGCTCTTTACTTATGCAATTTACCTTGTGATAGCCTTCGTGCTTGAAGTTTTATATCTTGCTATCACCTTGTTGCTTGCCTTGCTTAGCATAAGTTGTTGGTGCACATAGGTGAGCCTAGTTTATTTAGGTTGTTGGCTTGTTGATTTAAACACCAAGTTTTATTCCACAATTATCAAGCCCTAAGCCGGAAAAGTTTTAATCGCCTATCCCCCCCCCTCTAGGTGACATCGTTTGTTCTTTCAGGCACCGCTCCCCCTTGCCGGCCACCCGCGCCACCTCCGCCTTGCCCTTTCCTCCATGGTCGTCGTCTTCACCAAAACCTCCATCAGTATCTCCTCCATAGCTACAACGGTCCACTCTCTCACAAACCTCTGTAATCACATATGTAAACATGATGTTTGATACTATAAAGTATTATCCTATGATCTATGTCATGTTTGTTTAGTTCCTTTTTGTCCTATGGTTGAATTATTGAATATATTTAGTTGATTCGAGTTGTATGTCGATATGGTACAGTCCTATATGATGCCCATTATATACTTGTGCGTGCATGGATCACATCATAGGGTTTGTAGTATGTGAAGGAAGCCAAGGATAGGGCTACCAGGGTGAAAGAAACCCGAGCCCCGTCCCGGGTTTTGACATTGTATGGGATTAAGAGAACCATATGATCTTTAAGACTATGGTTGGGTTTTTACCTTAATGAATGTTAGTAGTTGTGGATGCTTTCTAATGTTCCAATTATATAGTACATGTAATCACCAAGTAGTTGAGAATATGTATGCTTTGCCTCTCCCACATAAAAAACTGCATCAAAGACGATGAACCGAGTAACTTCACTAATTAATTAGGGACAATTCCGCTAGACTTTCAACCACTTTTCCACACTCATGGTTCTGTTAGTTTATGGTCCTTTATTGTTCTTTATTGTTGCAGCAACTAACTTTTACTTTCTTGTTCTTTATTATCTTGCAAAACTATCCTTTCATACATGTATTGTTCCTATAGTTTTATTTTCTATATAGAGCAAATGTTCGGTATGCGTAGAGTTGTGTCAGTGGTTTATAACATACTAGCCAAGTAGTCGATATACGCACACTGTTTAATTCATATGTGTCTAACATACTAGTCACAAAGATTATACACATTGACCAATCCACATGTTTCGAACATACTTGGCGGTTTAATTCGCTCACATCTGCAGCCTCATGCATGGTGGAACTCTCCATCCATGTTGATCACATATTGAACCAAAAACGCGGCAAGCTCCGAGCGGATCATTACTAGCTTGCTTTCCGATAGTTTTTTATATGTGTTAATTAGATATATGACACTCCAATTCATGCAAAATCGAAAAATGCCACTCTAATTTTTAACTTTCGAAAAATGCCACTCCAATTCTCTCATACTTAAGAGATGCCACTATACTCATTTCTGCTCCATATTGGTACAAAAACTAGATACATATTTTATGTCGGACGATTTTTCCCTTGAGAACAATCTAAAAGTAAAGAGGACCATCTCAGCTCACTCCCTTCAATTTCTTTAGTCTCAACCCACACGAACCCTAGCAGCAGGGCGCCGTCGCCGTTGTCGCTCTTTCTCGTCGGTGCACACCCACATATCTCCTCCGCTCCTGCCACCCCTCCTCTCCCCCGCTCTCCTCCGCCCCCGTAGATCTCCTCCTCTCCTGCAGCCCCTGTTGTTGACGACCATGGCCGCGAAGCAGTATTGAGAAGCATTGTCGTCTCCCTGCGATTGCCTTCCCTCAAGCAGCTTGTTCGCAAGAAGAACATGGCTCGCAGATAGTGCAAGTTGGAGCTCATTGTTGTTTGCTTCTTCAAGCAACGACAATGGCGGAGTTGGTCAAAACAGCAACAATAGGAAGCAACAATGGGATGTGGGGAAGGAGCGGGGGAGCGAAGGGGCAGCCGGAGAAGGGAGAGCTGCGTAGAGGCTGTGGGATGTGGGCTGCGTGGGGGGGGGGGGCGCCGGCGAGGAAGAGCAGCGGCGGCGGTGCCCGCTGCTAGGGTTCGTGCGGGCAAGAACAGAATGAAGGGGATTCTGAGAGTGACCTGAGATGGGATCAGAGGTAAAATTGTCCGACACAAAATACGTATCTTGTTTTTATACCAAAATGGAGCACAAATGTGTATAGTGGCATCTGTAGAAGTATAAGAGAGTTGGAGTGGCATTTTTCGAAAGTTGAAATTTAGAGTGCCATTTTTCGATTTTGCATTAATTGGAGTGGCATATATCTAATTAAACCTTTTTATATTGATTCGCTTATGCTAGATAGGTAAGTAAATCATGATCAAAACCGGTACAAATAAGAAGAATATTTCAATAAAAGAAAAGATGTTTAGCATACCAGAGATGTTGTCTTAGGTGAAACAAGTTTGCCTATCATAATGTTCATATGTTGGGAAACATAGAAACCACACTGTTTGGTCACATCAGGTTGTTGGTGGCATTATACGTTTCAAACGTATCGATAATTTTTCATTGATCCATGCTTGTTTTATTTCAATGTCACACGTTTATATTATCTTATTATATCATTTTGAGGCATTTTATTGGACTAACCTATTGACAAAATGCCCAGTGATGTTCCCTGTTTTGTGTTGTTTTGTATTTCACAAAATTCTCTTCTAGAAAACTTCTCGAAATTGGACGACACTTTACGATGATTTTTTATACGCCAAGACGAAGACGTAGTCCGGAGGGCGACCTGAGGGGCCACCTGGAGGCAGGGGCGGCCTGCAGCCACGGCCAAGGGGGACCCACTGGTCTAACCCGCCTCTGCGCCTGGTGGGTCTCCTTGGCCGCCTCCGACGCCTATAAGATCACTTAAACCCTACAAACATCGGGGCGGCCATTATTTTCCACGAAACCTGTCCCAAAGTCGTCGCCATCTCGAAACCTAATTTCGGAGCGTTCTGAAGCTGTTCCCGACACCCTGTCAGAGGGGAGATCGATCCTGGAGGGCTCTTCATCGTCAAGCCTTCCACCGGGATGATGTGTGAGTAGTTCCACCTTGGACTACGGGTCCATGGCAGTAGCCATATGGTAGTCTCTCTCCCTTGTGCCTCCATGCTTATGATCTTCTGAGCCGCCTATCATGATCAAGATCCACTATTGTAATGCTATATGATATGTTTGCTGGGATCCGATGAATTGTGAAGTTATGTTCAGATTGTGCATGGTTCTTATATGTTAATTTATGCTCTTGCATGCTCGCCGATGTGCGTATTACTTTGGCCAAGCGATTTCCTGTATCTCTTAGAGAGAGTATTTATGCTAGATGGTAGGTTCATGCCCCCCTTTGTGCTGCGCTCGAGTAACAGAAACGTGTAAGGACGAGGGTGTGTTGTTGCTACTAGGGGTAAAACAGCGGTGTTTATGTCTTTATGATTACAAATGTTGGTTACATCATGTATTGTGTTTAATACAATTATCCGTTGCTTGCCACTTAATACCGATGGGTGACATGCTGGATAGCGATCCCTAGGTGGATTATTTAGACAAAGATACAGTTGGATAACGGTCTTTCTTGTTTTGACATGATGCCTACGTCAATATTACCATGAACTCTTTGTCATAGCTAGATTAAGTTTGTGTCACAATTCTGTCAATTGCCCAGTTGTAATTTGTTTACCCATCACATGAGTATTTTATCTTATGGAGAGACACCACTAGTGAACTCATGGACCTCGGTCCATCTTTTTCCATTGATCACAACATCGTTAACTTGCTTTTCACCATCACTTGCTCGCTGGTCCGTTTCCATATTTTATTCACTTCACCATATGTTTTAACCACTTTTTTTCAACGGACCGGGAAGATTGTCAACCTTCCTGCCGTTGGGGCAAAGTAATTGTTTGAGTGTGAAGGTCCGCATTCGACGACAATCACGTGCCAGAGATCGTTGTTGGATACCTCGTTGATTTCAAAGTCCTACTGTTTCGATTAAACCTTGGTTCTTACTGCGGGAAATTCTCCACTCGCTGCATCGATCCTACACCTTCGCTTGGGGTGAACACCAACGAGTACACGGGGCGTCATGGTCTGTCCATTACGTCATCAAAGCAATTTATGGTGCCGTTGCCGGGGACTTTGGAGCTGCAGCAAGGGGAGTCTCATACTCTCAATCTCTTTAGTTTGTTTTTGTCTTTCTTAGTTTATTTGTTGTTTTGCTTGTTTGCTCTCTGAAAAAAAAACACAAAAAAATATCGTAGCCTTTATTCATGTTTTGTTAGTTTGCTTTGCCAGTATGTCTTCAGCTGAGAACACTAAGTTGTGTGACTTCACTAGCACTAATAACAATGATTTCATTTGTACCCCTATTGCTCCAGCCGCTACCAAAGCGGAATCTTATGAAATTAAACCTGATTTGCTGAATCTTGTTATGAAGAAGCAATTTTCTGGTGCTAGTACTGATGATGCTACCTCTCATTTAAATAACTTTGTTGAGTTATGTTATGTGCAAAATTATAAAGAGGTTGAAAGTGACATCATAAAACTGAAACTCTTCCCTTTCTCTTTGAGAGGGAGAGCTAAAGAATGGTTATTGTCTTTGTCTGGAAATAGTATTGATTCTTGGACTAAATGGAAAGATGCTTTTATTGGGAAGTATTGTCCACCTGCTAAGATAATACAATTGAGGAGTAACATTATGAACTTTAAACAATTTGATAATAAAACTGTTGCTCAAACTTGGGAAAGAATGAAGTCTATGGTTAAAAATTGTCCACGCATGGATTAACTACTTGGATGGTTGTCCAAACTTTTTATGCGGGTTTAAATTTTTCTTCGAGGAACTTGTTGGACTCGGCCGCGGGAGGAACCTCCACCACATTAGGTGCATCAACTAAACTCTTGGATTATATGATGACAAATTATTCTCAATGGCACACAGAAAGGGCTCCAACTGGTAAGAAGGTAAATTTTGTCGAGAAAATTTCTTCTTTGAATGAGAAGGTTGATCTGATTATGTCTATGCTTGCTGCCAATCAGTCCCCTATTGATCCTAATAATGTTCCTCTTGCTTCATTTATTTCTCAAGAAAAAGATCAATTTGATGTTAATTTCCTTCATAGAATTAATTTCAACAACAATGCTTATCGAAATAATTTTGGTGGTAACAACTATAAACCTTATCTTGCAAATAATGGCAACTCCTATGGAAATTCTTATGGTAATTTTTACAACAATAATGGGAGTGTTCCCTCTGATCTTGAGAGTGTTTTAAAAGATTTCATCACTACACAAAGATCTTTCAATAAAGTTATTGAAGAAAAACTTGATAGTCTTGTCTCGAAAGTGGAAAATCTTACTCATGATGTTGAAAATTTGAAAATTAGAACCACTCCTCTCCAAGAGAAGCCTACTGAATCTTTAAATTCTCTTTCTATTCAAATTAATAACAATGAGAGGATGTTAGCTCGCTTGCATGCTAAGTGGGCTAGAGAAGAACAAGCTAGAATTGCTGAAATGAATAGTAAGACTATTAATGTTTGCACTATCCAAACTACTAATGATAATCCTCCTAGCCTCTTTAAATATAATGATATTGTTTTTTATAATTTCAATCTTATTGAAGCCATAAACTTCCTTCAAACAATTGCTAAGGCCCCTGATGCTAGTAAGTTAAACATTGCTTTTACTAAACACATCACTTATGCTCTTATCAAAACTAGGGGAGAAAACTCCAACTTGAAACATCTATTCCTAGAAAACTACAAGATGGTTGTGAGTCTACTATCAAGATGAAAATAAATGACTTTTATTGCAATGCTTGGTGTGATCTTGGTGCAAGTATTTATGTTATGCCTAAAAGTTTATATGACATGCTTGAGTTGAAACCTATGGAGGATTGTTATTTAAATGTGCACCTTGCCGATTCTTCTAAAAATAAACCTTCTGGAAGGATTTAGATGTTATTATTGTTGCTAATAACAAATATGTTCCCATTGATTTTATTGTTATGGATATTGAATGCAATGCTTCTTGTCCTATTATTTTGGGAAGACCATTTTTAGAACTATTTGTGCCATCATTGATATGAAAGAGAGAAACATAAGGTTTCAGTGTCCTCTTATAAAAGGGATGGAACACTTCCCTATAAATATAATGAAGCTACCTTTTTAATCAATCATAAGTTCTAGCTATGCTCTTGATGTTGGTAAGGCCTCCGAAAAAACTTGATGTTGGTATTGCACCTAGCTAAAAGGCGTTACAGAAAAGCGCTTATGGGAGGCAAACAATTTTTCTTTCAGTTTGTTTTTGCTTTCTTGAGTCATGGATGTTGTTGACTCTATAGAAAATCAATTGTATCTTTTTATTTTGGTTTTTTGTGCCAAGAAGTAGCCTCTAATGCATTGAAAGTGCAAAATTTTGATTTGCTGTCCAGAAACAGATTCTGTGCGCCTGTTGCAGAAAATCTTTAAAAATCCCAGAACATGATATTTTTCTGAAAATTGTTGACTGAAAGACTTATACTTTTATATACCTTTCATTAGTTTTGAGGTTTCTTATTTGAGCCACGTAAGTACCTCTTAAAATTCGATCTTTACAGATTGTTCTGGTTTTGACAGATTCTGTCTTTATTTGCATTTGCCTCTTTACGAGCGTTACTTATGGTAATTTTCAGGAAGGGAGTGCCACAATAAATTTTAGTAACAGTAGATAATGGTAAATCAAGTTTTTCCAATTTTTCCTTGTGGAACCCAAGTGGATTTTATTTTATGAGTAGTAACCCTTTTAATCAGTTTATGAGAAGTTATGTGTGAAGTGAGTTTTTAAGTGTCACGGGAGAGGATGATGAAAGAAGTTGAAGGATGGAAAAAAGCACAAGCTTGGGGATGCTCCTATGGCACCCCCCTGGACATACAAGAGGACTCAAGTGCCTAAGCTTGGGGATGCCCAAGGCATCCCCTCTTCTTCATCGACAACCATCAAGTCGTATCCGTTGAAACTATGTTTTATCACTGCACATGTTATGTGCTATTCTTCGAGCGTCAGTTTGTTTTTGTTTGTTTGCTGTACCTTTGTAATGTTGGATCCTAGCTATCTTGTGTGGGAGAGATACATGCTCCGCTTTTTCGTTAGAATACTCCTTCTTATCATGTTTACTTGTTGAGTATTCTTACCTGCTGTTTGTTTGCTAGTAAGCTCTGGCTTTTAACTTTTATCTTGTTTAGAGCTGCTATTTATTTGTTAAACTCTCTTGGGTTTCACTTATATTTGTTTAGAGAGTTGTTTTTGGTTGCTTGGTTGATGTGTTAGAACAATAAAATGTCGTGCATGTGGTAGTGGTACGATGAAAAAACTTGCATAGTCTTGTAAGATCACTATGTGAATGATTTGATACTTTCAGATTGTTTTTAGATATTAACTTAACAAATGGTAAAATGAGTTGGCTATTCTTGTTAGAACTGATTAGTGGCGACGTGTTAGTAGAGTATGGAGCCGTACTTTTCTAAACTAAACAAACCTAAATCAACAATGCTTTTGTATCATGTATTTTGCTTAGTTGAAAAGTAGTTCCTAGTGTTTAGTTACTGCTAAGGTTGGGGAGGCCAACGGGACCTTGTGTCGCTGCCATGATCCCTCTTGGTGTGTTTTAATCACTTGGGGAACGTTGAAACTGCTAGTTGTTTATAATATACGAATGTATTGTTGAGTTTAGGTCTTTAGCACTTCCACCTTCATATTATGCTAGCCTATTCGATGTTGTGCATTGCCCTCTCTCTTATTGAGACTTGGTGCGTACTTCGCCAGTACATCCAACCCCGTGGGAGAACTTTATCTTGTTCTCCTACGCATAATCTATTTATCTTTCTCAAAACAACCACCATACATACCTACCACGTCATTTCCATACCCGTTTTTTTTGAAAGAAATTACCGTAGGGGAAGCACCTACGGTTATTGGATTTTAATATAATGAGTGGGGATTAATCCTCCAAGAGTACAACGAATAGGTCTAGGGGGGTTGAAACTGAAAATGATACATAAGGATTAAAGGAAAATATTTCTAGTCCACTCCAAGAGTGGTGTCACATTTGATTCTTTGACTCTGTATTGGTGCAGCAGTGGATCTCCCTGAAATAAGGCCTTCCATCTGCCAAAAGATGGCTGTATATCTCTGAAAATTAGATCATTTCGGATTTTCCAAATATTCCAAGTTACGCACGAGAAAACCTCCAAGAAACAGGGAGCATCAAAGTGTAGTCTTGCATGCTCCATTTGGGGGGAGATGGCAACGTTAGAATTCCACAACAATCCAACAGCTTCCCAGCACAATTTGGCAAACGTACAGTCGAAGAACAAGTGGTCTCTAGTTTCCCTAGTCGCCTGGTCACAAAGCACACAGTTCAGCCCATCATCTATCTGCCAGTTTTTGCGAAGCATCAAATCCTTGGTATTAAGTCTGTCAAGTAAGAGTAACCAGACAAAGACTTTGAGCTTAGGTAGAGATTTAGACTTCTAGATGGACTGAAGCGTGGAATTCTGTGGAACCTTAGCAAATATGAAATTGTAGTACTTGGCAGAAGTATACTTATGTTGCCCCAAACAAATACTCCCTCCGTTCCTAAATATAAGATGTTTTAGCATTTCTCTTTTCATCCGTATCTAGACATGTTTTAGTGTAAGGTTCAAATGTATCTTGCACTAAAACATGTCTAGATACGGATGGAAAAAGAAATGCTAAAACATCTTATATTGTGAAACGGGAGGGAGTATATGTGAGTCGTTGTAGTCAGTGTCTGTTTCCACATTCTCTAGTATCCGAAGAACATGCTCGCGTTCCTCGTATGCTTGAATTGACAATGGTAAGGCAAAGTGCTGGTTAGGGGAGCGATTTAAAGCCATCGCTGCCACCGACGAGTCTTCATTTAGCGCATATTAAAACAGATGAGAAAATTTGTCGCACAATAGCTCATTTTCAAACCAAAAATCCTTCTGGAACAGAGTCAACTTCCCATTATGAACCTCTGTTTTTGTGATGCTCCTATAAATGGTAACTATTTTGTTTCCGTACCCGTTCCGAGATACATTGCCATGCAACATCCATCTTACATACATTACTTGGAGTCATTCTTCATTGTTACATTGCCTTGCATGATCATTTGAGTTGGTGTGTTTAGTGGCTTGCCACATGTTCTACATTTTTTCCATGCTACTCTTGATCATGCATTTTACTGCTACACTGGCAGAAGGCTTTCTTTTATACATTGATGGAGTGTTGGGCCTCCAGGTACCCTTGTTCGTCCTCGGGGCTGAGAGTTAACCTAGGCGTAGATCTTCGAGACACGGCGGTGAGCAAAGAGAGCTAGGACACAGCGGTTTACCTAGGTTCAGGCCACCGTGATGGTGTAAAATCCTACTCCTGCTTGGTTCCTTCGGTTTTGGGCTCGTTGGGCCTGGCCCAACGTAGGCACCGTGTCGTAGCCCCCGCTCGCGTGGTGCACAGGCAGAACTGGTGAGTGTGCAGAGATAGCAGCGATGGCATTATTATATAAGAAATTCCATGAAGTGTAAAGTGCACAAAAGGACAGGCTTAGCCTGGCGAGCTATCCGCTCGGCTTCAGCTTATTCAGCGGGAATCCCGCAGCCAGGCTTTTACTCCTTTATGTCCCCGGCTGGTCAAAGACTGCGGCGACGAGATACGACGGGACGCGACACGGGCGGAATCGAATCACGCGCTGTGGGCGGGCCCCACCTCATTAACTTCGCTGGTGGTTGGGAGCGCGGTAGACGCTGGCGTTACTTCGTCATTGACTCTGCCTTTTACCGCCCCGATAGTATAAATAGGNCAGAATTGAAGCATATTTTCGAGAGATTTTTTTTATAAAGGGTATTTCATTTCAATGTATCAGTGATACAATGCCTATACCCGGCCTCTGCATAACAAGATGCACACAGCCAAAGAACACAAAAAGGAAAATACATATGAAGCACACGGGCGCCAAAACAATAATCAAAACGCCTATGACTACGGAGGGCTAAACGAAGATCCCTAGGCCACCCATGTCGGATAAAAATATCCCTCGCCGTGAGCTCCAGTCGTGCAGACGCTACCATAAAAAGGTCTCGATTTTCCACACGTTGTAATGTGGACCACGAACGGAGCAAACCTGTGCACCGGTAAAGTACCTGCAAGAGAGATATATCTTTATCATTAAAAATCTTGTTATTTCTACATAGCCATAGCGACCATATAACGGCTAACGCTCCCACTCTATAATCGTTCTTTCCTTACTATCCACCCCATGCAGCAGTTGCCAAAAATATTTACAACCGAACGAGGTGGATATAAGTTAGAAGCAATCTGAATGGCTAACCATATAGAACGTGCAACTTTACATTGGAAGAATAAGTATTTTATAGTCTCATCATGTGTACAAACACACACTTAGTACTTCCATTCCAGTTACGCTTTACCAGGTTGTCTTTGGTGAGGATAACCCCTTTACAAAGATACCACGCAAAAATCTTTAATTTCAGTGGAATCTTCATACACCAATTTTTTTTTTGTTGTTGTCAACTGGCAAATCAGAATGTAATAATGCTCTATACAATGAATCCACGGAGAACATACCATTCCCAGTTAGATTTCAGCGAAACTCATCAGACCCTTGTGTTAACTGAACTAAAGCCCAGTCGCCCCAACAAGGCATTCCACAATGCAATACGTGGTCCATAGAGAGTGCGTCTGAACGACATATTAGGAGGCGATGTTTGCATAACCAAGCTAACGTATCGCTTATGTCGGACAATATCATATAGAGTTGGATATTATTCTCGAGAGTGGTATTACCTAACCATTTATCCTCCCAGAAGCGAATTTCTGTTCCATCCTTAATATCAAAAGTCCCATAACGAAAAGAAAGATTTCTTTGTCGCCATGAGGCCAGCCCAAAAGTGAGAGTCTCCAGGTTTCCAATATACCCGAGACAAGGATTTTGAGCCGACATACTTTCTTCTGAGAAGTGTTTGCCATACCCTCCTCAGTTAGCAGCTTAAATAGCCACTTACCAAGAAGAGCAGTATTCTTCACCTGGAGGTCATTAATTCCCAACCCTCCTTAGTCTTTTGGACGGCAAACAGCCTCCCATTTAGCCAGTCTATACTTCTTCTTCTCACTATCCCCTTGTCAAAAGAACTTGAACGGAAATAATCCAGTTTCTTCGAGACTCTTTTGGTAATGAAAGAAGGAAATCTATACAGTACCATATTACTTAGTACTGAATTTATGAGAACCAATCTTCCACCTTGGGATAGTAGTTTTCCTCTCCAACTACTCAACTACGCCTGCAGAGTTCTTCAACATGCTTCCATTCAGCTTTGGTCAATCTCCTATAGTGTATTGGAATACCCAAATACCTTATAGGAAATTGCCCTGTGCACACCAAAAAGTTCGGCATATTGCACCGCCGCTTCCTGGCATTGCCAAAGCAAACAACTCACTTTTATGGAAATTTATCTTAAGACCGATAATTGCTCGAATGCTGAAAGGATTATTTCAGATTCGTAGCTTTCTCAAGATCATGATCCATAAAGAGAATTGTATCATCTGCATATTGAAGGATAGATAAACCACCATCGACTAGATGTGGAATCACCCCTCAAAAATTCCTTCAGTTTTGGCATGCTCGATCATGATCGCCAACATATCAACCACTATATTAAATAGTATGGGCGATAAAGGGTCACCTTGTCTCAAGCCTTTCTTCGTCTGGAAATAACGGCCAGTCTCATTATTGACTTTGACTGCCACCGCTACCTCCAGAAACAAATTGCCGTACCCCAAACACACCACTCCTCCGAAAACCCTTTCATCCTCAACGTCTGCTGGGATGAAAGGCCATTAGACCTTGTCATAGGCTTTCTCGAAGTCTATCTTTCAGGATGACTCCATTGAGCGGATCGAGCGGCACGATGGAGTCGACGCGCGGAGTGGATGTGGTGGACGGAGTCGAGCGACGTTTAGCCACTAGGACTCGAATCCGGACTTATGTGGCGCAGCCCCCGAGTGTCAGGTGCGCGACCAGAGCTCCTGGTGGGAGTAGCCCCCGAGTGTCTGGTCGATTCGCAGAATCGGGCAGAGACTTAGAGCAGCATATCAAGTAGGCGTAGTCGATGCGTCGGGTACATTGATGACCTTGTGATGACCATACTAATCATGTTTTGAGAGCGAATCACTTTCCATGAAATCCAGCGCGGTTGGAAGAAACTTGATAATAATAAATCTGATGCGGGTGTAAAGAACCCGACTTTGAGAATTCCGATGCAGACTATAGAGATCCCGACTTCGAGAAGTCCTGTGCGGGCTATAGAGAGCCGACTTTGATAAGTCCGTTGCAGGTTATAGAGAACCCGACTTTTAGTAGACCTGTGCGGGTTATAGAGAGCCCGACTTTGATAAGTCCGGTGCGGGTTATAGAGAAACCCGACTTTGAGAAGTCCAATGCGGGCAATAAGAGCCCGACTTTGAGTAGTCCTGTGCGGGTTATAGAGAACCCGACTTGAGAAGTCCGATACGGGCAATAAAGAGCCCGACTTTGATAAGTCCGGTGCGGGTTATAGAGAACCCGACTTTGAGAAAGTCCAATGCAGGCAATAAAGAGCCCGACTTTGATAAGTCCGGTGCGGGTTATAGAGAACCCGACTTTGATAAGTCCTTTTTGCGAGCGTAATATAGTCAATTCTCGTCGGGTGCGCGCCCAGCGCTCCCGATGGGAGTAGCCCCCGAGTATCGGTGCCGCTGACCCGATGTTTGCATTGGGTGCGTTGAGCTGAAAAGTTGTTGGGCCTGTACAGCGTAGCCCCCGAGTATCGGGTGCCGCTGACCCATGTAGTATCAGGTGCCGCGTAGCCCCCGAGTATCAGGTGCCATTGACCCGATGTAGTATCGGGTGCCGCTGAGGCGATGTTGTTGTAGGCCCCGTACAGCGTAGCCCCCGAGTATCGGGTGCCGCTTACCCAATGTAGTATCAGGTGCCGCGTACCCGATGTAGTATCAGGTGCTGCTGAGACGATGTTGTTGTAGAGCCTGTACAAGCGTAGCCCCCGAGTATCGGGTGCCGCTGACCCAGTGTAGTATCAGGTGCCGCGTACCCGATGTAGTATCGGGGGCCGCGTACCCGATGTAGTATCGGGTGCCGTGTAGCCCCCGAGAGTATCAGGTGCCACTGACCCGATGTAGTATCGGGTGCCGCTTAGGCGATGTTGTTGAGCCCCGTACAGCGTAGCCCCGGAAATCGGGTGCCGCTGACCCATGTAGTATCAGGTGCCGCGTACCCGATGTTGTATTGGGTCCCGCTGCGGGACTCGACGCGGCGGACGGAGTCAACGTGGCGGAGTGGAAGTAACGTCGAAGAGTCGATGCTTGACTATACGGGGGCGAGAGTGCTCAGCCTCCGAGTCCGCTTTGTCGAATCGGCGGGTAGTACATCTGTAATAACTAAATAGAAAAAATCTTTGTACACTATGTGTGCAGCCCCCGAATGTCGGGTGCAGCCGAAGCAGGTTATATGTGTGGCTAAGTAGCCTTATTGACTGCAAAAATTAAATATAAGAACGACTTAGCTGTTGATGACGCGTAGATCGAAGCATGGCGATTAAACCGGAACGGCGGTCTATGACGGTCGTAATTGTCCGCAATGCGGACTCCAAGGCGTGGACGATCTCGACTACAGCGGAGTCGATGTAACCGTAGATGATGCGGCGATGGGGTCGACGCTGCGGACGACGTAGTCGACACGGCGGAGGTAGTCGACGCAGCAAATGGAGTTGACACAGCGGATGGAATCGACGCGGCGGAGTTGCTCCTCTTCTGTCTTGCGAGTCAACGAAATAGGTTCCAAATCCGGACTAAGAGCTGAATTCGCGAACTCGGCTAGATCTAAAACTTGCTGCATTGCGCGAGTTGCTGACGGAGATCAAACCGTTGGAATTGGCTCAAATTTCTTGGAGTGGTGCGGGATTCTATTCCGCATGTTTTCACCGGAGGGATCTTCAAATGGATGTCCGAGTCAACCTAGATAATTATTTTCCTGAAGCCGCACGAAGTTCCATCAGGGTTCTGACACAGGTTCAGTGCGCGGGTCGGCCAGGAAGATCCAGCCGTTGGAACGCGCTGAAATTTTAACAGCTTGTAGAAAACTAGATTTCGAATCTTTCCACCGAAGGGATCGTCGAGATGAGTTCCGAGTCGCCATCGAGGATGTCCGCAACATGAACGTTCCTACTATCCTGCAGCCCGCGCATGATGGGCGTTGTTGATGTCGAGCCCGGCAACTGCGGATAGAAATTTTTCGCCGTATCGAGCGAGCTTGATGTAGATGTTGATGGTGAGGGATCCCGCCCGGATGATGACTCCAAGCGTCGCGTTTCCCACAGACGGCGCCAACTGTCGTGGGATTATCACGGCAGATGCTACACGGGGTAGCTTACGAGAGGTGGATTAGGCGGCGTAGGAGATTCCGGGAGCGAGATTGCAAACGCGGAGTTTACCCAGGTTCACGTCCCCTCGGTGGAGGATCGCTACGTCCTGCTATAAGTCACTATGATCATGATAGATGTGTTTACATGGTGGCCGCCGGAGGCGGGTGTTGCGTGTCTAGTTGAGAGATCTCTATTCGGGTGCCCCTACCTAGGTAGGGTTTACAAGAGTTGTAGTCAATTACACGCTGGGTCTAGCTGGGCCACCTCCATAATGGGCCGCATTGTATCTCCATGAGTATACCCGGAGGCCATATCCCTGTCATCCACCCCATCCAAAATATTCCTTTCTTGCATGAATGTTGTTTGGGTTGGCCTTACCACATGATCCGCCACCGAATTAAGTCTCAACGTTGCGGTTTTTGTAAATATTTTGAAACTCACATTAAGAAGGCAGATTGGTCGATATTGTTGAATCCTTTCTGCCTCATTAATTTTAGGTAACAAAATAATCTCCCCGAAGTTAAGGCGAAACAGTTCCAAGTTGCCCGCATGCAAGCAACCGAAAAGTTCCAACAAATCCGTCTTGATGGTTTCCCAGAAATGTTGATAAAATTCAGCTGGAAAGCCATCCGGACCTGGTGCCTTATTATGTTCCATTGAGAAAACCGCCTTCTTAACTTCTTCCTCAGTGAACGGTGAAGTTAAAAAAGCGTTCTCCTCCTCAGACACTTGGGGAATATCCGCTGTTCGGGACTCGTCCAGGGAAAAACTCCCTACGTCCGGCTCCCCAAACAGTGTCTTATAAAATTGGGTGATGTATGATTTTAGTTCATCCTGCCCCTCGATCACACCCTCATCCTGATTTAAGGAGTGAATAAGTTTCTTCCTGTGTCTACCATTGGCAACACTATGGAAGTATCTTGTATTCGAGTCTCCTTCAAGGATAAATTGGGCTTTTGACCGCTGGTACCATTTGATTTCCTCTTCCCGCAATAGTCTAGCTATCTGTGCATTTGACTGATTCTTAAGATCAATCTCTTGCGTAGATAACGGACGTACAGCAGCGAAACCATCGAGTTCATCAATAATGGTGGATAAACGAATCTTTTCCTTTTTTAACATACCAGTCACATGGCGATCCCATCCACGGAGGAACGTACGCAAATTGCGCACTTTGTTATTCCATCGTTGGATAGGTGTACTACCTTGCACTGGTTTCGCCCAAGCCCCTTTTATCAAATCATCGAACCCCTCACGCAGAAACCATCCCAATTCAAATTTAAATTGATGGTGCGTTTGATGTTTTAGGGTCCCTGTTGACAAAAGAATCGGGGCATGATCTGACAACGACTCTATTCTTTCCAGAGCGCGTACTGATACCAAAGGATATTTTGACTCCCATTCTGTATCCATAAGCACACGGTCTAGCTTCTCATAGGTCGGCTCCGGTAAACTATTCGCCCAAGTGAATTGTCTACCAGTCATGTGCACTTCCCTAAGATCCAAACTGTCAATAACAGCATTGAAAAGGAAGGGCCAATGGTTGTCAAACCGGCCTCTGCTCTTCTCATGTGGAAATCTGAGCATGTTAAAGTCTCCACCTATTAAAATAGGATAAGGATTATCTCTAGCCAGATTAACCAACTCGCGTAAGAAAGCAGCCTTAAAATCGTCTTGGGCAGCACCATACACGTCTACCAAAATCCATATAAAGTTGTCAGTTTTATTCCGTATGTGAACTTTTAAATGAAAGTCACCACCGGATCTCCCAACCACTTCCATGGAATCTGATTTAACACCAAGTAGGATACCCCCAGACCTGCCATGTGGTGGACGAGAATGCCAAGTAAAATCCAAACCCCCGGATAACCGATTTAGGACATTACTTGAGAAATCGCGTCTACCCGACTCGGAGATGGCCAAAAAGTCTAAGTCATGATCCCTCACACATTGAGCAATATGTAAATGTTTAGCCAAGTCACCAAGACCTCTGCTATTCATAAATATGCCATTCATCGGGAACATTTCTTAGATTTTTTAGTAACCTTAGATCTACGACGAGATGCCTGTAAGTCCAAGACGGACTCAAGTCTCGACTCATCCAAGCTCTCCTCCGTAACCTCAACTACTAGATGAGACAAAAGCTGACCATCTTTTGTGGTATCCGCTTCCTCCTCTTCTAACAGGGGGCTATACGACCTACTCTGCGCCTTAGGAGATACTATAAGACGATCAAACTCCAAATGACGTAAAGCATTAGCCGAAACTGAAACCTCCTCCACATTCCTCCCTAGTCTAACTCCAACCGACACTAATGTAGACTCTAGACAAGGTGTATCAAGCTAAAGGAAAGACTTGGAAGGAAATTTCGTACCTTGCACTGCAGTGTCGTTCAACGCCTCCTTGCGCTTCATCGCCCTGGACATCGTATCCTCGTCCGTCGCGACTCCACCATCCCCCGCCACTGCGTGCCGAGCACTACGTCTCGGCTGCAACACCGTGACCGGCGCAGGTGCAACACCCGCCAACCGCCCAGGCACAACCGCAGGAGGGGGCGCCGGCGCAAGGCCCCCCCGCCCGGCACTGCCCTGAGCAGACGGTGGCACCACCGGTGCCAGTGTGTCACCCAGGATCGCACCCGTCGACGCGACCACCGCGGGGGACAGAGGCGAAGTAGCAGCCCCCCTACCAGTGCTCGCGGACGGAACGAAGAGAGGCGCCTCCGGCGAAAGACCCCCAGCGCCAACCGAATCGGCTGACACGGGAGCCGCCGTCAAAACCGTCAAAGGGGGCGATGGCGAAGTAGCAGCCCCCTAACGGTCTCCGAACACCCACTCATCGACGTGACCACCTCAGGGGACAGAGGCGAAGTAGCAGCCCCCCGCGAAGTGGTCACCGGTGAGCCAAAGAGAGCAGCAGCCGCTGGCCGCGACGGAGACCCAGACGGCGTCACAGACGCCGAAAGCGCAGCCTCCACCCGACCTGACGAAGACCCAGCTCTCGCCTCCCGCCACTGTCGCACAATCTCAATAGCCCTCGGCGTAACCGGATGAGGGTTCATCGGTGTGACAGCAAAACCCAGCGGCACCTGTCTGGCAGACGTAGAAGACCCCTGAACTACAGGACCCATAGCCGCCGCTGGCTCAGCCGAAGGGGGTACCGAAGGAGTAACTCCCTGCATCGGATCATCTCCGTCCCCGTCCTCCAGCCCCTTGTCCGAGGGGTCATCCTTATCCTTACGCCTCCAGATGAACGGAACGAACTCAGGATCCGGGACAAACTCCGCCGGCTCAGGCCTGAAAGTGAACTCGTAACCTTTCATCTTCAAAACCCCATCCGACTTGAGACACGGCCCATCCTCGTCAGCACACTTGTCGAAGCATTCCACATCAGCCATACCAACCAGTATACGAATGATACCTCTACGTCGGAGAGCTAACAGGTCCACATCAACAGTCGTACCAATGAGTGAGCCCACCGCCCACAGCCCAAGAAAATGTCGCAGGGCCCGTGGCACACCAGACACGTGAACCCAGATCTGCTTCAGCTCCAACATATGCGGGACATCCTCTTCCCTCCACTGGCTGAAAACAAGACGGGACGCCTTACCGGGCACACCCAGCACCAAACCATCCACACGCAGCAAGTCATCCAAAGACGGAAATGCTACCATGAAAGAATCAGCGCCATTCGGGACAGCCTCCCAAGTCCACGGCGAACGCACTGGACAGATACGAGCCACCTGAGCGACCACCTCCTTAGCTGAGGCAGCCCCTCCCTCAACCAGAACCAAAGCTGTAGGTGCCACCTCCGGTGCCAAATTCTCCCTGAACACACAGTCCGGGAACATATTAAACCCGGTGTCAGGATGGCCCACACCTGCGACAAACGTAACCGGCTTCGGCAGCTTCAAAGCAGGACAACGCTCCATGGAATGCTTCTCATTGTCACAAATGTAACAATAATGCCGAGCCGTGCAATCCCGAACAGCGTGAGTCTTCGAGGCACACTTCCAACACCACACTTTGACCTTTTTCCCAGCCGGAACCGTCGCAGAGCTCGCCGGCGGAATCACATCCGCCCCCACCTGCACCACCTCATCAACGGCCGCCGGTGTCACGACCGCAACCATCGGTGGCGCCACCACCGGCGGCGCCGATTGATTCACCACCTGAGGCTGCGCCGGCCGAGACTTCGCCTTCGCCTTCCGCTTCTGTCCAGCGCATGGCATACGAGGCGCAGCCCCGCCGGCGACCTGCACCGGCGGTTGCACACCAACGGTAGCGCCCCCATGCTGACCCGCCGGAGCGACGAGTGGCAGCGAGGGCTGCACCACCGGCGCCCCAGCCGGCCGAGGGGCGAAAGTGGGAGGCGCGGAGACGTCCCGCCTCACCGGCGCAGCGGCCGATGACGAAGCCGCCACCACCGCCGCCCTGGAGCTAGCCGCCCCCTGCTGCTGAGGCGCCGGCGCGCGAGGGGCCGGAGCACGTCCACCCCCAGGGGGTTGATGCCCCGCCATAGCCCGGGGAGGCAAAGAAACAACCTGCGCGAAGGAGAGGGTCCCCGGCGTCGGCGGGAACCAAGCAGAGGACGGAGAAGACCAGCCCGACGGAGAAGGAAAAGGAGACCCTGATGGCGATGGAGAGGCGCAGCGAGCAACGCAGGTCGGGAACCGGTGATGGCGATCGATGGAATTAGGGTTTGGAAGCCTCCAAACCCTCCTATACCGTTGAAGGTGCTCCCAGGGACGACGGCCACGATCGCTCGCCACCTCGGGTCCACCAGCCACGTCAGCATGAATTTGAAAAACGCAACCCGCCTTCTTCGCTGCGATCCCACGCCCAGCTCCGCCGCCATCATCCACCACTCCGGCGCCCCCCATCGCCGGCGAGAGAGATGCCGGGAGGAAGTCCCCCAAGCATGGAGGGGGGTGGCACGAGGCTTAGGGATCGGACCCCTCCACCCCATACGAACCCGAGGGCCGGCGATCATCCTCCCGTAACCAGCCGACGGCGATGACGACCTTCCCCTCCGCGTCTCCCCTGCCGCTGGCCCAGCAGCCGCCGGCACCACCACCACCGGGGCGGACCGCGACCGATCATCCGATGACCTGCAAGCAAAAATAGACGACGCACCTACCGAAGAGGCCGCCGTGGCCGAAGGAGATGCTTCCCACGGACGCGATTCCGGCGTACTCCCAAAAGTCTTGAAGAATCCCCTCCTCTGACTGCCGCCGGCCCACCGCGATCCAACCTCCTCCATCACCGCCGTCTGCCCCCTCCAACGCACCCAAAGCAGCACGAGAAGCGACCTCCGCCCCCCCCCCCCCCCCCCCCCCCCCCCCCCGCTTCACCGTCGTCGACCGGGGCAAGCACGGTGAAGTGCGACCCAGATCCACCAGTAGAGCCCAGCTCTGACGCGGGAGGCAGCCGCCGCCGGCGGCCAGCACCCCCACCGTCGCCCTCCACCATTCGCGGACCGAAATTCGGTGCTATCTAGGCTATGGCGGAAATTCTAACCCTAATATTTTTGTGAGGCTTTTTCTGGATAGGATAAAAACAGTAAAACTAATCTATGGGATTGATTGCTCACCGAGGAAACCCGAAAATCTGATACCAAGATGATAAGGGGCGGCCCGATCTTCTCGTGAGCTTGGTGATGGATGATGGATAACTAGTGGAACACCACGATCTCTCCTTGGCTAGTCCCCGCTGCCAATGCAACAGATTCAAACCCTTTTGGATATTCGCAATCTTACACTCTTGCGCAACGCAGTCGTCGACTACGAAACGGTCATGTACCTCCTTATTCCCAATGGAACAGTAGATAACACGCAAACTTTGCAGTAGAACAAACCACCAGATCGATGCGAATTGGTGGGGATAAATTCAGAGGAATGCTTTAAGCAATCTAGAATTCTAGGGTTTTAGTTTTAACGTAGTCTCACCTCTCTATGTCGCATCCCTCATCTATTTAAGGAGAGGAGGGGGTGCGGCACAACCAGCAGCAACACAAAGTCTAACTCAACTTGGACTTGGACTCCTACGATACAAACCGACCCAATAGGGTTCGGTCCAACTAATGTGGCACGCAGGCCCAACATGGGTTGCACCCAAATACTTGTGAAGTCTTGGTGCAACACTTGAGGTACTTGCGTGGCCTTGGTGGTTCCCTCCAATGACTTGTGCGCCTGCCTCCCTCTCCTCCCTCGCGCACTGATATTGGAATCAGTTCTTGGTGCAATTGTCTTCACCTCCAATGCTTGTGTTATCAACAAACCTGATCATACATAAATGCATAGACTTAGGCAGTATAAAGTTCTCATCAACACAAACATCAGATTCAATTAAGAGTGAGTTCACATGTTGCCCAAGTAGCTTGGCTCGAGCTCTTGTCATTGGTCCAATCCTCACTTCATTAGGCTTGTCTTGTGCAGCAACATCATCATCAGGAAAAGATGGTAAAGGACTAGAGAGATGATTATATTTCATCCAAGCCTCATAGTTTCAGGCGCCAGAATACCAAGATTACACGAGTTATGCTGTTTCCACGTATTATTTCTTTTCCTTGTTTAATTAAGAAATTTTTGTTGTGTTTCTTTTGCAATCGGACAATTTGGTCTCTTTGCTATCAATTCTGATTTTCATACAAACGGTTACAAAATTAGAACATACAATATGCACTCCTTAGTCTCAAGTTTACCGTACTTCCTTTTATTTCTCTTCTAGGTGACTAGGTATGGTTTAGAGATTTGGTCTGCAAGTATGATGTTTAGTTGGGCTCCAAGTTGTGAAGTTCAGGAGAAAGGTGCAAACTCAATTTGTCTAACCTTCATATGGAGATCTATTTTGCTTTTTAAAGCAGCAAAGGAAGCATAGATCCGCGATGATGATCAGTGCTAAAATCAACATTTTATTGCTAACAGCAGCTAAACTCAATCTTTTGTTGGGCAACCTTTTTTTGTTCCAATTTTAGGCTTCTAATATTGTTTTCAGTCTATGGCCTAAGTAGATTTTTACGAGCTACAGGGGTTTGCTTGAATGTCAGAGAAATTCAGCATTGATACTTTTCTCACTTTATGCAGTACTGAAGTCATCTTCAGACTTTACAACACACTGCAAGAACACATCTAACTCCATGTAGCGGCATACTCTTTATTTACAAAATCATACGTAGTTATATGAAAAACAGGTAACTCTTTAAGTATAATTTTGTCAAGACCGTTACAAACGAATAATCTTCAGATGGGCTAGCAACAAAAACGAGGACTTGACCGTAGCATTGGAAATGGAAGTAAGTAACTTAATTTTAACATATAGATAGACAATATTATGCTCATCTCAAACACATCTTTTTTTAACATTGTTTATTTCAAAATTTCTCTGCACACGATGAGTATCACTTATCGTTTCAATTCTTGCTTTAGTTATTCTCATCCTGTTCTAACATTGGCTCTAAATAAAACATAGGTCCTCCTGTTCTAACTTTTTTTTGTTAGGAAAATGTGTGTTGCCAATTCCGCAGTAACGTGCGGGGCATCATCTAGTTTATATAATACTGCTGCGATGGAATGGTTGTGCTTTCGCTTGGACTTTCTTTTGTCCTTTATTTTTTCATTTTCGTTGATACTTCTAGTCACCTTGCCAGCTACTCTAATTGACTCAAGTAAGTAAACATGCTTTTGCTATTCAAATAAAATTAGAAAATAATATGTATTAACACCCCAGATTTGTATTAACTTATTATCTGTTTATACTTTACAGAGACAGCTGGTCTTGCAGTCACTTATGGACTATGTCTGAGTATGCTGCAAGGGTGGGCTATTGCGATCCTCTGTTAGTTTGGAAAATAGAATGATATCTGTGGAAAGAATATTGCAATACATGACTATTCCTTCTGAACCACCCCTTACCATATCAGAAAGTAGACCGGACTGCCATTGGTCATCCAAGGGCGAAACTGAGCTTCGCAACCTTCATGTTTGTTTCTTGAACCACCCTTACCATATCAGAAATTTCTACAGTTCTATGAGATAGTTGTTAGGTTAATATTCCTATTGCTTGAATCTTACCTTCATTATCAAGGTATTTCTCCAACAATTGCATGTAGTATTTTAAAGAAATTGGTAATGGCAGTTCTGATGTTCTGCCTGCTGCTAATATAATGTTGCAGTATGTTTCTTCGTACTCTGACAATATTGTAGAAAACTTTATCTGTTTTCACTTCATGAAAACAGATATCTAAAACAGAATGCTGCAGTAAGTTGCCTTTCCCCTAAGTTCTTGTATAACATGCAGGTACAATATGCGCCACACCTGCCTTTAGTTTTGAAAGGCGTGACGTGCACCTTATCAGGAGGTATGAAGACTGGTATCGTTGGAAGAACAGGTGGTGGAAAGTCACTTTGATTCAAGCTCTATTCCGCATTGTCGATCCGTGTATCGGGCAAATATTGATAGATGGCATTGACATCTCCACCATCGGACTGCATGACCTACGGACAAGATTGAGCATCATTCCACAAGATCCTGTTATGTTTGAGGGGACTCTGCGAAGGAACATCGACCCTCTGGATGAATATAGTGACGAGCAAATCTGGGAGGTACTTTTACTTGACTTCATTCGTTTAAAAAAATAATTTTACTTTTTTTATAACTCACTTGTTCACCAGTTACATGCATTCTTAACAGCATCCTTATTTTCTGTTTGATGGTTAAAGTAGTTTATGCATGATCTATGTTTTCTAGGCACTGGACTCCTGTCATCTTGGAGAGGAAGTTAGAAAGAACGAGCTTAAGCTCGACGCTACGGGTTGGTATCAATTAGAAATTCAGAAGATAGACTACCTGTACTTGTGTCGTCGAACCAATGACTTGATCTTGTAAATTGAAATGCAGTGACAGAGAATGGTGAAAACAGGAGCGCGGGTCAGCGGCAGCTTGTGTGTTTGGGAAGGGTAATCCTGAAGAGGAGAAAGATCTTAGTTTTGGATGAGGCGACTTCTTCAGTAGATCCGAAAACCGACAGTTTGATCCAGAAAACCCTAAAACAGCGATTCGCCGGATGCACCGTGATCACAATAGCGCATCGAATCACATCGGTTCTTGATAGCGAGAAGGTCATTCTTCTGGACAACGGTCCCCTCCACTCCACTGCGTTACAGTTTGAAGCGACGGACGGATCATATGGCGTCGTTCTCCTCTGTTACTCTGCTTTTGACCATGTTCGTTTACTCTGTTTTAACCATGTTGTCCTGTAACAGGTGAAATTGCAGAGAATGACTCGCCAGCGAAATTGCTAGAGGACAGTTCATCCTTGTTTTCTAAGCTTGTGTCGGAATACTCAATGGGGTCAGATTATAAGTAGAGGATGCAAGAAGAGCTAATGCTAATATCGCCGGCAGTATTGGTTCTCCAGCATGAACCTCACATCTGTGGCCGAGAATTCAATGGTTGTTCAGAACTCCATACTGCCTCGTGTGTGTGAGTAGATAGGCGGGGACAACATTCAAACAGTATACATTGAAATATAGTGACCGTTCATTTAAAGTAGATCAGATATTACTGTCGAAAATTCATACTTCACCCCTTAGAGCAACTCCAGCCGTCCCCCGAGAGCCCCCCAGGACCCCCTTTTTGACGCCAGCAGTCCATTTTTTTCGTAGTCGCCCAGCGCCCCCCTAAGGCCTCTTTTTTCGTCGGATTTGGCCCAAATTTTTTCCGGCGTCCCAGGCCGAACCCAGCGCGTCGGGTTCGGCCTGGGGACGCCGGCGAAAGGAAAAATGGCGCGAAACCGAGGGAAGTGCGCGAAGCTTCCGGCGGGCCCGCCCTGTAAGCGGCACACCGCTTCGTCGTCCTCATCGCCTCGTCTCCCGCGTCGCATTAGTGCTCTGCCGCCGGTCAGGCGTACCGCCGTCGAGTCAAATCGCCCACGCGGCGGAGTTACGGCGCGCCACACTTACTGCCCCGCCGGTATTTATTACCCCGCCCTCCCACCGCCGTTACCACACCCAATCTCGCCCAAACTCCAGCTCGCCCCCTTCTCCTCTCTCTCAAGCTCAAGCTCGCCGTCGAAGCACCAATGGACTGGTACTCTGCAGAAGCCGCGGTGGCCAACGGCTTCGGCCGGAACTGGCTGCAGGACGGGGAGGCGCGCCTGCTGTACGAGGCAGGCTACCCCGCCCCGCCGAGCATGCGCGTCCCGAGCAACTGGCGGCTCAGCCAGATGGGCTTCCTCGTCCCCCCCCCCCCCCCCTTCCCGTCGGTGAGGATCGGATGGCCGAGATCCACGCCGCCCGCGAGCGGATGACGGAGGAGCAGCGGGCGGATCCCACCTGGGACCAGGAGAACAACTTCACCTGGAACGCGTACTTCGCCGACCGTCGCGAGCGCGAGCTCCACGACTACACCGGCACGCTGCCTGCGCCCAAGTGCAACAACAGCGAAGGCCGGAAGCGGTGGTGGGGCGTGCCCGGCCGGTCACTCGCCTATGTCCTCGGCTATATCGAGGACGACAACGAGCCGCGCCTGCAGGACCCGCCGCGCACCTCCTCCGTTCGCCGGGGATGGACGCCGAGGAGAATGTCCTTCTCGTCGTCCTCCTCTTCCGGTGCCACCCGTTCCGCCGGCACACCGCTCTCCCGCTTCAAGGACGAGCCGGTGGACGCGCCGATGTGGCAACCGCTCGCCCGCGTCAAGGACGAGCCGGTGGACGAGCCGCCACAAAGGAGCTCCTCCCGCGGCATCGTCATCAGGGAGCCCGGCACCGGCGGGAGCTCCTCCCGCCTTCTGACGCCAAAGAAGGAGCCCGGCACTGGCGGGAGCTCCCTCGGCCACGTCGTCAAGAAGGCCTTCAAGAAGAAGGCCGTGAAGACAGAGGACGCCTACGACGAGGAGGAGGCCCTGAGGATCGCCATGGCGAACAACCTCAACGACGTCCTTCCGGCGAAGCTGGAGGACGCGCTCTCGTGGTCGGCCCGCGACCACGAGCGGGCGGAGGAGGAGTGCCAACGGCGCATTGAGGCCGAGGAGAGGGAGCTCCTCGCGCGCTACGAGCGCCGCCGCCGTCGCCGCGCCGTGCCGGAGCCGGATCTCGTCGTCCTAGACGACACCGACGAGGACGACGCCGGACCGAGTCACCAGTACCACGGCGGCGACGACGGCGCAGGCCCCAGTGCTCCTCCGCCCGGTGGCGACGACGACGACGACGGCGGCGGGGACTACACGGTGTTCTACCGCCACTTCGGCATGTAGACGACGACGCCGCCGCCGTTTTATTGTTTTTCATGTTTTTTTATTTACCTTGTATGAAATCCGCCAGTGTTCGAACAAATATCGCCTAAGTTTGAACAAATTTCGCCTAAGTTCGTCAAATTTTAGTTTTCTGCAATTATTTTTTCCATTCGGCCTGGGGCAGCGGCTGGGAATCGGCCCGCCCCCAGGCCGATTATTTTCGTCGACGCTCCCCCAACAGGCCCAAAAAAACGCCGACAATTCGGCCTGGGGGGGCCAACGGCTGGAGTTGCTCTTAGCTCGAGATTCATAATTTCACCAAATAGCTAGAGTTCACCGGCAGCTACACACAGTATGTCACCGGCATGTAGTGGCAGACCGGCTCGCCGCGTGTCCCGTTAAGCATCGCACTCTGGGTCCCACCCACCCGTCTCCTCGTGGCAGACCGCAGACCGGCTCGCCACGTGTCCCGTAAAAAAAAAGGTTTGTGACTCATACGAAAACTGGCCAAGCGCAAACCTTGTAATATCTGTTCTTTTTGGAACTCAGTACACACAATCCGTATGTTTGCTTGACGCGCCATGTTCACTTGAGACCGATGAAATCAATCGGCGGTTCCGGAAGGACCAACCTATACTTTATTTATCTGTCCTTATTAAATTTAGTCAAAAGTCAACATATTGTATGTTAGATCAATCATGGTAGATAACAATAGGGACATCTTGAACGGAAATCCATTTCGGGTCATGGGTGCATCTGCACCCATGACCCAAAAACACCATTTTCCAAATGTCAAAAAATTCCAAAAATAAATATAGAGATAGTTCAACATATTTCATGTTGGCACAAAAAAATCCGCGGTGAAAAGACATTTTGTGCGACCTGTGCAAAAAAGACAAATCCGAATTGCTACAAAAGACTTTTGTACGAGATATGGTTTTGTCTTTTTTGCACAGGTCACACAAAATGTCTTTTCACAGCGAAATTTTTTGTGCTAGCACTAAAAATGTTGATGCATATCCGAATTTTTTTTCGGAATTTTTTGACACATTGAAAAAAAACTAAAAATGTTTTACCTAACGGGTGCAGATGCACCTATGACCCAAAACGCCGTGTCCCATCTTGAATACCAATCAATGTCCGCATACTATATTTTTAAAGTATATTTATTAAATATTTAGAAATTCATTATTTATCTATAAGATTGGTCAAAGTTCTATTACATTGAATTTAACTAAAAATATAATTAGGTTGACTCTAATATAGGTTAAGTCTCAAATCCAGGAGCCCCCAACCAAAGGATGAAGAGCGGCGGAGCAGCGACAACCCCGTCACCACCATCCTCAGTGAGCAAAGACATGCCCGGCCGCCGCCTACCTCTAGCGGCGGCGAGATGATCGAGGGAAGGAGAGGGGTTGGGACGGCGCTATGATTTCTCTAGGATTTCTCCCTCGAGTCGCCTCTGAAAGGGTGCGCGAGTGAATGTGGGGGTGGTTACGAGAGTTGGGCTTTTTTCAATTGTTTGAGTGAATCCATAGTTGCCAATACCAACTAGTATTTGTTCTTTATATTATTTTTTTCCTTTTCACTTTATTCTTTATATTCTACTCCTTTTAATTATTGAAAGTAGTTCCCCTACATTTCTTTAAAGAAAAAGTTGCCAATGGGGGTTGTGGTGGTTGGTTTTTAGCTGTGTGCATCGAGTCTGCATGCATTAGTGGGCAGATCCTCCATCGTGTTTTTTTTTGTGTGTTATCTTAGTTTTGGTCTTATTTTCTTTTAGTATATTTTTATGGGTTTATTACTCCTGTGCCCCCCATTCCTTAGTTGTGCTCAGTTTTCCCCAGCTTTAAACATTTTGCTCACTTTTCTCCATTCCCTTAGCTGAAACTCTCACGAATGCCCAAAGCGGACGTTTGTCATCGTCTGCCGTCGGGTCAATGCATTGACCGTTAACCGCTGACGAGTGGGGCCGTGGAGGGCTGGTTCCTCTTTTGACCATGCGTGCTGACGAGTGGGGCCTCAAGGGAGACACGTCGGACAGCTTGTCTGAACCTGAACCTCACTGTAACCTGAAGAAATCGAGACACCAGGCGCCGCCCTTCCCCCTCCGCCGCCGCCGTCGTGCCGCCTCCGGCGCCATCGTTCCCTCCACCCTCTAAACCTATTCCATTTGCCGGCGACGCCGCCTCTCCTCCACATCTAACCCATCTCCCCATCTCGGATTACGAAGCGATGCCGACGGAGGACGTCACTCGGCCCATCGACCGTGGAGAAGATTGGGTCGAATCCAATGGCGATAATTCATGGATTCCAGATGGGTAAGCATCGTATACCCCCGAATTGATTATCATACTCGTAAATTAGGCCGTATTTGACGAATCCTTGCTCGAATCGTTCCAATTTTGCTGAATTTGTTTCCGGACTAACTACATCGTTTATTTGAATCGGATAGGATTGATCCTGAGCTGGCTTTTCGGCTGGCTGTTAGGATGGAAACTAGTGAGCTTCGTGGTACAAAATCGCATCTGCTAAGTGGATTTTACTATCCAAAGGTGGTAGAAACGAGCATTTGTTTCAATGCTTTTCGGGAAGCTCTCTGTTCTCAGTATCCTTGGAGCAATGCCGATGCTGTTGAACTGCAATATTTCAACAGTAGCGAGCAAAGATTTCTCCCACTAACTTGCGACGAGAATTTGAGATTGCTATTTACGTTGAATGCTGATAGCCGATTCGGTAAAATTCGTATCGATGTGCTTCAGCCATGCAAAGCGCGGGTGAAGGGGAAGATTGTTCAGGCATCGTCTGTATCTGCTAATAGTCAGAGGCCCGACACTCCTTGTAGGTCGATGCCAAGTAAAGCCAGTGGTTCTGAAAGCCACAACATGTCTGCTGCCGATTGTGCTGCTTCTCCTGTCCCTTCTGCAGTCGCTGTTGAAGAAGATGCAGAGCCTGACGAGGAAGTGCCTCGATTTGATGATGAAGACGAGTTGATGTACCCAGAACTGGTAGATAGAGCTAGTCAACAAGCAATGGAGGATGGATATCCGGAGCAGCCCATCAGCCGTGCTAGGTTTGATGACACTGACGATGAAGAGGAGGAGAACATGGACAGCTTAATTTCAGATGAATATGATGGTGAGGACATGCCAACAATTGAGTGGAACAGGGAAGATCCTCAGCTTACTGAAGGCACCATATTCCAGTCGATGGTGGACTGTCGTAATGCAGTGAGTACATGGTGCATTCTGAAGGAAAATACCTACAAGATTGAGAGGAGTGAGCCAACTAGGTTCACTGTTTATTGCCCATATGATAGGTGCAGGTGGAGGTTGCATGCATCCCGTATGCACAAGAGCAAATTGATTCAGGTATTACTCTTGTGTATTTTAGTTTATTGATTCATTCTGTTTGCAGATCATTGTGTAATGTTTCTTAATTACAATTGACATCATCTTTTTTATTTTGTTTCAGATAAAGAAAAATCAACACAAGCACACTTGTCCACCTGGAGGGGGAGGGGGGAAGTCCAAAGCCAAGCTTGCAAAAACTAGGTGGGTGGCAGATGCAATATTGGATTGGCTGAGAGAAAATCCTGAACTTGGTCCAACAGCACTCCATGGGAAGCTTTTTGAGAAGTTCAAGATTAAAATTCCTTACATGAGGATTTTCAGAGCTAGGGAAATGGCTCTTGATAGGATTAATGGTCAATGGAATGAGAGTTTTCAGGTGCTTTACACATTCAAAGATGAAGTGGAGAGGGCTAGTCCAGGGAGTGTTGTAGAGATTGACAAGCATACAGTTGAATACAAAATAAAAGGGAAGTCATTTCAGAAGGAGTGCTTTAGGAGGGCTTTTGTTTGTTTCAAGGCTTGCTGGAAAGGGTTTCTTGATGGCTGCAGGCCCTATTTGGCTGTAGATGCTACCCATTTGACTGGAAGATGGAGAGGACAGCTAGTAGCTGCTTCTGCAGTTGATGGACACAACTGGCTATTCCCAGTTGCATTTGGTGTGTTGGAGGTAGAGTCTGAAGAAAGCTGGGTCTGGTTTTTGCAGCAGTTGCGCAACATTATAGGCACACCCCTAGGTTTAGCTATACATACAGATGCTTGCAAGGGTTTAGAGAGTGCAGTAGAAATTGTATTCCCTGGAGTGGAGCATAGGGAATGTATGCGACACCTAGCGCAGAATTTTAAAAAGAAGTTCAAAGGTAAAATTTATGATGAGAACTTATGGCCAGCATCATACACATGCAGTGAAAGGAAGCATGACCACCATTTGAGAGTGTTGTATGCTCACAATCCTTCGGTGAAGGAGTACATGGATGCACATCATGGAAAGGTGTGGTCAAGAAGCAAATTCAACGAAATCTGCAAAGTAGACTATGTGACCAATAACCTTGCAGAATGCTTCAATGCTAAGTTCAAGTCAGTGAAAGGTTATTTGTTGTGGCAAGCATTTGACAAGATGAGGCAGATGATCATGATAAAGATGGCTCTTCGGAAAAGAATAGCAGAGACACAATATGTTGGCCATCTTATGCTCCCATCACTGATTAAGGCATTGCATCTCAAGGCAAGAGGACTGAAGATGAAATGCATTCGATCAGCGACATACAAGGCTGAGGTTACATATACTGACAGTAAAAATAGGGTATGGAGGTATCCAGTGAACCTAGAAACTAGGGAATGCAGTTGTAGGCAATGGCAGATCCGTGGGAGGCCATGCATACATGCCCTACATCTGATGACTGTTATCGGGGGTGCAGATGGTGAAGTTGATCAGTATTGCTCTGATTATTTCTCTGTTGCCAAATTTAGGGCTGCTTATGTTGATAATGTGCCTGCACTCTTGGCAAAAGACCAATGGAACATAGTAGATCCAGGGTTCAAACTCCACTCTCCTGTACTGACTAGACCACCAGGAAGACCAAGGAAGAACAGGATAAGAGCAGGTGAAGAGGGTCGAGTTAAAAAACAACGGAAGTGCAAAAAATGTGGAAAACCAGGGCACATTGCTAGGAAATGTACCAATCCAGTGGATGCATCGTTTGGAGAAGAGGAACAATGGGCAGCAGAAAATGCAGAGGAGAATGCAGCAGCAATGGAGATTGAAGTTGCAGAGGAGAATGCAGCAGCTATGGAGATTGAAGTTGCAGAGGAGAATGCAGCAGCTATGGAGATTGAAAATGTAGAGGAGATTCAAACAAATGCAGCACTACCAAGAAAAGGCAGAGGGAAGAAAAGGCCTAGGGAGGAAGAAATCCAAGAACCCACAGATGACCGTGAACTGGTGAGTGGAGAGGAAGAGGAATTTGAAGCCATGGCTCTTGATGAAGAGGAGGGGGTAATTGTTCCAATTGTTCCTTTAAAGATTATTGAACCCACAGATGACGGTGCATTGATGAGTGGAAATACTCCATCAGCACCTCCACGGCCACAACCCCAAGTGAAGACCAAAAGGAACAAGATGATTTTGAATCCAAAGAGTATCCCAGCTAGGGAAACCCGGAGCAAGACGGTGAAGCCATCTGCAAACACAAGGAGCAAGTCGAAGATCTGAATTTGAGCAACGTGTTTGTGTTGTCAATTTGAGCTACTATGAAAACTTATAAGTTGGGGTACCCTATAAGTTGTAATAATGTTGTTTGTACTTTGGTATCATATTTGAGGCAGACTTAAAATTTGTAGTCCAACATTTGAAGTTCAATATTTCAAGGTGATCAAACCGAATGAGAAATGTGCTTGAAACGAGCTCCGAAACTAGGGTAAACAACCCCATTTGTAATCAAGTTTTTTTTCGACCTTGTCAAAATGAGCCAAATATTTTTTATAAACACCTATTACATCTATGTAGTGTCCAATCGAAGTCTTACTATTTTTTGAATTAATCTTCATATTATTAAAAAAAATTGAAAAAAAATGCTTTTAGTTGAAAACCATTATAAAACATGTTTGAAATATGAAAATGAAAAAGTAACTTCATATTAGTCTTATTCACTCCAAAATGAAGCTTTGGAATTTTTTTTGATTTTTTTGAATTTTATCAAAACCTAAACCCTCTCTAACCCTAGGCCCCCGAAACCGAGACCTCGTAGCTCATTTCTGTGAAGGTTTTTTTATAAAAACCTCCATAACTCATGTTTATAATTTTTTCCATGTGGTAGGTCACATAAAAGGATGCTATGTGAAGGTTTTCCATTTTTTTGATTTTTTTTGAATTAGTTATGTCTAACCCTAGCCCGAAACCGAGACCGTAAACCTTACGACAAACCTAAACCTAACCGTAACTTCGATCCAACAAAAACCGTCAAAGATCTCTAAAGAAAGTATACATTGTGGATCTAAAAGTGATTTTTGCAAAAAATCATGATCAAACTATGCGGCACTCGTAGTTCAAATCAGACCCACTTCCAGCGAAATCGGCAGGAACTTATCTGAAATGTTTGAAATGCCTAAGTATGTTTTTATATCCAAACCGAGGGTTAAATTCACTTATAAGGTGGTATATTATTTTCTATCTATTTGGATGTTTCTCTTTCTGTGAACAATTTTGGTAGCTGCTTCACAAAAAAAGCCTGTTTTGACACGAAAAAAATGAAAAATGGTTTTTTTATTCAACGAAAACCCTAAACCCCTTAGTCAATACTATTCTACAACCAAAATACACAAGTGTGCCAAAAATTGCCTCATTCTGACATTTTTTGCTATGTCAAATGTCATACCCTAGCTCATTTCAGTGGATCACTCTCCTTCGAACACTTTACAGCTTTGTACACGATGGCTCATTTTGTGTGAAGCTTTTTCATGAAAATGTACCTACACCAAGTTTATATTTTTGTATCATAACCATGTCACATATGACGACAATGTGCACAGGTTTTGTATTTTTTTGATTTTTTTTTAATTATTTATGCTCATTTGCATTTGAATTTGATGAAAATGGTTTTTGATGAAAATGACCCTATACCAAGTTTATATTTTTTTTTTTGTTACAAAATCTTGTAAACCGATGAACTACGAAGTTTTTTTATTTTTTTGATTTTTTTTGAATTACTTATGGTCATTTCAAATTTGGTCAAACCCTTATAACCCCGTTGACTCATTTCAAATTTGGCCAAACTACACCCGTCATATATGCCCTTCTAGAAGGAATTTCATGGGCAGGCATGCGCGTCGTCTCTGCGCCGTTGGATCACATGGACGGTTCTGATCAGATTTCAAACAGCGATCCGCGACACGCTAGTTCTGCATCCTCATTGGCCGTTCACGAATCTAGGTGAAGTAGCTGTTCGAGGGCCAGTCGTCCACTCGCACTCGTGTCCCTCTCCTCTCCCCTGACATTGCTCTGGTTCTCGACTCCCGTCGCTGCAGAGTCGTAGATCTCCAACGAACGCGGGCATGGTTTCGTGGAGCGACGGTGACGAAGATTCCACTATTCCAAGCTCGCTTGGCAGCGTTGTAAGTGCTCCAATCTCGTGTACTTTGGATTTGGGGATTTAGGGTTAGGGTTCACATGATTTGGGGATTTCTGATTTGAGCACGATTCCGAGGTCTTGCACTCAAAATTTCTTTTGGCAGGGCCCAAATACCAACCACGATTCCGATTACTGCGGATTAGCCGATGAAGATGGGATCCCTATCCGTTGTCTTTGCAATTCCCCACCCCAGAAATTTGTTGCTTTCGACGGATGTTGGACCGGCAGGAGGTTCTTGGCCTGCGCAGGGACGGTACGCGAAAAAACTTAACTTTTTTAGAGTATTTCAACTTGAGATGTTTGTTAAATAATCTAGTATTCAGGTTCAGTTTAGCTTTCAATTTCATAGTCTGTTTAGAAAGTTAGCACGAGCCGTGAGTTTAGCTCGATCTGTTGCGCTGCAAAATCACTCGACTTCATTCTACCAATTCTCTGAATTCCTTTGACATTCAGCATGACTTTTTTTTGTGTAAATTAGTAACATAAACTTGTCTCATACATGCATTGTACAATGGAGAAACTTGTGACTTTCTGTACTGGGTTGATGATGTGTGGCCACCTGTGTTGTCCAAATCCCTGATAAAGCTGTGGGAAATGCATGGGGAAGCCAAAGATGCTAGAGTCCGTGAAGCCTTAGATGCTGTTGAATCAAAGTGGAAGTACCAAGATGAGATTACAAAGCTTCACCAGGACTTAAAGAATGCCCAAGATGAGCTGAAGAAGGAGGTTGAGGAAAAACAGGCTACACTAGCCCTGAAGGCCAAAGTTGAACAATCTCTTCTTGATGCAAGAGCTGAACTACAGGAGAAGAACAAACTGGATGCATCAACTTCCAACATGCACAAGTTTTTGAGGCAGAAGGCAGAGAAGGACAGGGATCTGATGAGGGCTAAGTTGCAGAAGATCAAACATATATGTGATGAGTAAAATCATTTACCTTATGATGTGTTGTAACAATAATTTGCTATTTGTTAGTTGAACTAGTAGTGGTTGAATTTCAGTGTGGTTGTTGTTTCTGTTTACCTTAATCCATGTCATGTAAGCTTAATGCGATGGATTTCAGTGTGTGCCTGAAATGCGATAAAACCATGCCTCTGTTCAGTTCGTCAGTTACACCTAGTGGTAGAAAAAAAATACTTTTCGGCCCCAAACAGAATCAAGTTGTGAGAGGCCCACAAAGGATAAATGAGGCCCACAAACAAGCGATGCCTCTGTTCCTTTGTTTTTTTGAACGACGGCTTCATTCGTCCTTTTGCTTTTGATTTATTCCCTTTCTACAATTCAAAGAGCATTCATTAATCTGTTTTTGCCCAAGCTCTTCTATTGCCTCGAGGATTTTTATTTTTTGCTTTCATTTACTTGATTTCCCTTAATCGTAGGTGCTTTTTAAAAGACGTCTCTTTTCTTGCTTGTTGACAAACTAGTAAAACACAAAGGACTCCCAAAAATGAAAAAATAATGTTTTTTCGTTCCTTTCTTTTTCCTTTTTGACAAACTAGCAGCCGTGCACATGCAACACAATATGTTCTTTTAGTTGGGCACCCTTTTAGTTTGATTACTTTTTTTAGTTCATAAATATGTTTTGACACCTTATTCTCATTTCTAGTTAGTTTGTTTAGTTTCTCCCGTGTTAATTAGCCGTGGGAAAAACTTGGATCAAATAAAATACAAATATAACAATACACATGACTAAAATAAGTAAAATATAACACACCATTAATTTAACACGCACATCTTAAATAAATAAAGCGAAATACAAGTTCTAAATATAACACCACATAGATAGATAGATAGATAGATAGATTGGGCAACACACCCTCATGACTGACACGACACATAAGAAAAAAGATAAATAAACCCTAACTACGGCACTAGCTAGGGCAACAGTGGCTTGGCTTCACCGCCGTCTTCACTCCTCCTCCTGTCCGTCCTCACCAAGATAGTACGGGAGCCTGTGCATGCGGTTGGCGGTGGGGAAGATGCTGTCCAGGTCGGTGAAGATGTTGTAGGTTGTGAATGCGATGAACTCGCACCCACACCAAAACACCTGGCCGAGCAGATAGTAGGCATCGAACCTGTTGGTGAAGTTGGCGACGAGCCCCTCAGGCAGCGCGTTGGAGTGGGGACGCAGCTCCTGGAGGGTGAACATGATGGGCGAGCCCTGTGGGAGGTGGGCAAAGCCCGCACGGAGGAAGCAGTGTGCAAGCTCACGACCACCCCTCCAGCGTGAGATCGCCCACACGCGGAGCGAGTTCTCGACGACGACTCCGGCGGGGTACCTGATCTCCGGCACGGTGGGCGGCTCGCGAAAAGTTGGCCCGTTGAACTGCATCTTGGCATTGTTGTGAGCTTTGGCTTTCGGTGAAGAACAGAAGGGAGGAAGAAAGCGCAGATGAGATGGATGTGTAAAGAGGCAACGAGCGGTGGTTTAAATAGCCGGGGAGAGGAAGAGGGGAGGTACACGGAAACGGCGTTTTTCACACTGGATCGAGCCGTGGTGTCCATCCGTGTCTAGCCTAGGCTTTTGACCGTTTACACACTGCATCAATGCGTGAATCAATGCGTGAGTGCGTGACTCGACACGCGAAACGACGTGGCAAATGAATTGAGTCGGCGTGTCTGCGTGCATGCGTGAATCGATGCGTGGCGGAGCGACTGAATCGAGCCATCGATCCGCGACGGCGTAGCAGAGAGGGAAGCAGCCTTCGTGGATGCTTGTGTGCGTGCCGGCGTGCATGCATGCGAGCAGAATGCATGCGTGAATCGATGCGTACGTGGCGGAGCGACTGAATCGTCCCATCGATCCGCGACGGCGTAGCAGAGAGGGAAGCATCCATTCATGGATTGATGTGTGCGTGCCGGCGCGCATGCATGCGAGCAGGTCAGTGCATGTCTGCGTGGCGAGCAATGCATGCATACCGGGCTGCGTCGATGCCAAAGCTGAGCATGCATAAAAGGCTGATCCAGTCGAAGCAGGCTCAATTGATTATCAACAACGGCCCAACCACACAAACGCAGCCCCACACCAACAAGCGACAGCCATCAGAGTCCCACGCGGCCCCACACGTCAGAGTTAACGGACCAGACGGAAACGTCCGCTTTGGGCATTCGTGAGAGTTTCAGCTAAGGGAATGGGGAAAAGTGAGCAAAATGTTTAAAGCTGGGGAAAACTGAGTACAACTAAGGAATGGGGGCACAGGAGTAATAAACTCTATTTTTATTACACGGTAATTAATAGTGATGGTTTGGATTCCGGTTAAAAAAATCCAGGGCGTCGAAAGTAAAAATGTGAACATAAATCTTCAAGCATGACACGCAATGGAGTTCCTTTAAAATTTGAAAACACAAAATGGAATTGATTGGTGGATTCTAACGTGGGGATTTTCCCTTAACCGAGTTCCCTCTAGAAACCTTTGGCCTTGTTATTCTAGATCCAGGCCTGGCCGGCCCCTCCCCTCTCTTCTTTGACGGTAGCCAACGTTGAGACGGGCAAGGGTTCCCTTCAGTATAAGGCTGATTTATGTCATTGTGCCTTCATGGCGTATGGCGAGATGCCAAGGTTTCGATGTTCTTCCTCGCCTCCGAGCGACGACGACGGATGTCTCGTTCTGTTGCTCTACTATTGTCCATGGTGAACATAAGTGGTTTCGAGCGGATTTGAGAAGGCACCCTGAATAAGCTCGCTCGTGTGACAACTCCTATGGTTGTGGAATGCCCTTTCTCTTTTCTATGTCGTCGTGGTAGCGGTAGGGGAGGTGGAGTGGCTGGTGGCTCCTATGTGCTCGGTTGCCGCGCTGGATCTGGAGTTTTGTCCACTAGCCATTCTTTGTTCTTCCTCTTGTCATGGTGGTGAGGGTGGAGAAGGAGATCGATGGGGGCTACGGTCTCTTCAATTGGTCGAAAATCTCAACCACAACGACAACTTGTTGAACTATGTCATGGGCCATTTCCTACGGTGGTGGCTTGCATCGTTGTATCTTCTTGCTGAATAGTGGCTTACTATAAGTTTCCTCCTAGCCCAAAGATGACGAGAAGGGAGGCAGACCAGCATCATCTCATCGTCCTTGCCGTCTTCTTCGATAAGGTGACAGAGGTGGACGTGTGGCGGCTTCACGTCCCCAAGTGGTTTCATCCTCGGTGGAGGTGGCAATGGTTCTGACAGAGTTGCAGAATGGACCCAACTGGAATTTAACTTTTCTCTTTAGGGCCCTCCATGCAAAGCCCAAGGACTGGCTTGTAGTGTGAAAGTGCATGGTTGCTCCCATATGTTGTTTTGGTAATTAATGACAATCTCTATGGACTAATGTGTGCTTTGAGTTATATTTGCAGTGTTGGTCCGTATGGAATGCTTGAACTCCATATGTTGGAGTCGAGGCTAAAAGAAGAAGATTATATGTTGATCAAGGCTAAGTGCAAGTTGATCAACATACAAGATAAGGGCAAGTGAAGATATGCGAAAGAGTGTCTCTCCCATATTGGTGTATGGGGGAGCAATATGCGAGGCTTCAGCTTGTACTCCATATGTTGGAGTCGAGGCTAAAAGAAGAAGATTATATGTTGATCAAGGCTAAGTGCAAGTTGATCAACATACAAGATAAGGGCAAGTGAAGATATGCGAAAGAGTGTCTCTCCCATATTGGCGTATGGGGGAGCAATATGCAAGGCTTCACCGAGCGGAGCGTAATCAAGAAAGGTGATCCACTTGAGAGGAGATCAAGATCGTCATCATCTAGCTCAAGTGGATGCGCAAGGCAAAGAAAGGTGATCCACTTGAGAGGAGATCAAGATCATCATCATCTAGCTCAAGTGGAATGCGCAAGGCAAAGGTATGATCTTGATAGGGTTTCTATTTTACCGGTCTCGCGGTGTAGTTGGGAGACCGGGTTTTAGGATAGGTAACCGTACTATCAAGAGGGGCTCTCAAGTGAGCTTTAGCGTATCGGTCGTAGAGAGCTCAAACCTTTACATCATTGGCATCATCTTTATTGGTTCTTATTTGTTTCTTATCGTGGTGTGGTCTTGGTGCTTGTCGTGCTTGTCATGACAAGGCCAAGCTCATCGAAAACGGTTTTCATATGCGTCTTGCATTGCGTTTTCGATATTAGACATATTGTCGGTTTGTCCTTGAGAAATTATCCACACATACATATGTTTAGAATTTATCTCTTAATTGTTTTCAAATATTTCCAAGGATAGCTACTATCATCCTCTTTCCAACAAAATTGGTTTCACCCCTTTCGGACTTCATTTGCAAAAGATATGACGGTTCCGGTTTACAAGAGAGGTTTAACCTTTCCTCATATGTTATTATAATATCTTGTTGGATTATGATGTTTATATGCATAATCTTGTAGTGCTCGTTATGGTGATTCCTGATGGGGTCGCAGCATAGAAAACAAAAAAAAATTCCTACGCGGCAAGCGGAATAAACCCCAAGGATCTAGATCTACTAGATGAAGATAGCGAAGGTGAGATCCAATCTCTTACCCTTGAAGATCAACAAGCGCGTTTTGTCGGTGCAGGGGTTGGCTAGTCGATCCCCGCAACTAGACTCGTCTAGTCGCGAGGAGATGTATTATCCTCGAGATCCAATCCGGTGAAGTGCAGCAACGGGCAGCACCTCCGCGGCGTCCACACGTACGGCTCGATGAAGACGTCAACTCCTTGATCCCGCAAGCGAGAGGACGTGGCCTTGATGATCTCAGCAGCACGACGGTAGTGCCGGTGTCGATGACGATCTCCACGAGCAGGGCTTCGCCAAGCCAAGCAAGAGGAAAGGGAGAGGAGGAGGTGGCGCAGTAGCCCTCCAAGGCTAGAGGGGTGCGGCGGTTAGGGTGGAGGTGAGGCGGCGGCAGCCCTCCGGGGAGGGGTGGCGCGGCTAGGGTTTTGGGGTGGAGGAGGTGGTGCGGCAGGGGCACTTGGGGCGGCAGCACAAGGGGTGCCGCACCCCTCCCCCCTTGTCCCCTTTTATACCCGGCCGGCTAGGGTTAGGGCAGGGGACGGCCGGCCCCCTTTCTTGCCCCCCAAGTTGGAGTCCAACTAGGACTCCTCCTTGGGCCCCTTTCCTAAAGGGGTGGAGCCGGCCCCTAGTCCAACTAGGATTCGGCCGGCCCCCTTTTCTCCTAGCCGCATTGCCCATGTGGGCCTAAGGTGGTGCGGCTGGCCCAAGTGGCCAGCTGCACCCCTTTGGTCCATGTGGGTCCATCTAGACACTTCTAGAACCTTCCGGAACCTTTTCGGTACCCTGCAAATATTTCCGGTACTTTTCCGAAACCTCCGGAAACCACTTTCCATATATGAATCTTATTCTCCGGACTCCTCCGGAACTCCTCGTGACGTCCGGGATCCATCCGAGACTCCGAATCACCATTCGTTCGTTTCATCATTTAATTCATCGCAAAACCTAATTTCATCAGAACGTTAAGTGTGTGACCCTACGGGTTCGAGAATGCATAGACATGATCATATCAATAATTAATAGCGGGACCGGGATGCCCATATTAATTCCCATACACTCAATGAAAACCTTTTCTCGATTGAACCACGATGTCGGAGATTCAATTAATCTCATATACGATTCCCTTTGTCTCACGATATTTTACTTGCCCGAGATATAATCATTGACATCCCCATGTCTAGTTTAATCTCGTTACCGGCAAGTTCTCTTTACTCGTCCATAATATAGGATCCCGGTGATTACAACCTAATCACATGTCTGCAGACTTTTGATGCTATATTACCGAGAAGGCCTGGAGATATCTTCTCCGTCACATGGAGGGACAAATCCCACTCTCGATTCATATCACCCAACAACCCACCATCGGAGATACCTGAAAGCCACCTTTATAATCACCCAGTTACGAAGTGACGTTTGATGTCCACAAAGCATTCCTCTAGTGAACGGGAGTGATATAATCTCATGGTCTAAGGAAACTATATTTGGCATATTAAAAGTGTTGACAACAAAACTTTTGTGACACGATTAATTGCAACTCTTTATTGTTTGGGTCATGTCCATCACACCATTACTCCTAATGATATGACTCCGTTATCACGTGACTATGACAATTCCATAGTTAGGAAACTCTAACTATCTCTTGATCAACGAACTAGTCCTGTAGAGGCTCACTAGGGACTCTGGTGTTTATATTCCACACATGTATTATGTTTCCATTTAATACAATTATAGCATGGATAATAAACTATTATCATAAACATGAATATGCTTAATAAACCATTTTATTATGGCCTCTAGGGCATATTCCCAACAGTCTCCCACTTGCACAAGAGTCAATAATCTAGTTTACATTTCCTCGATCCAACACCCATGGAGTCTCACTCATGAAGTCTTAGTGCTGATCATGTTTGCTTGTGGAAGAGGTTCTGTCCGTGCTCTGTACTTTACAGCTCTTTATGTCCTTTGCAAAAATTTGTAACTGCCACCTATTTTGACATTACTTTATCATCACATGATAAACTTCCTATCATCCCATGATAAAACTCATTATCATATAATGTATATAATATGTTTGGTTATAGAGTGAGATATTCATATCCATTTATGATATATGATGTATGATCAATCAAATGGACTTTCTCATAACATATGCATCCGGAACTCACTCGATCTTGAAACAACTTTCTCAAACCAAAATATTATATCTTATTTCAATCCTTGAATTAATCATATACTCCTATATGTTGTAGACTTAACAAATCGACAGTGAAACTTGTCACTTCGATATTTCCAATCATGCTTTCGCTGTGCTACTCTGATATTAAGAGATCTCCAATTTAGTTTGGCTTTATGACTTCAATCAAGTCTACCATATTCTAAATTCATCTCAATTCCATGAAAAATGACTCCTCATTTAACATGTTCTTACAATTAAGAACTTGGGTCACATATCGTCAAATACAAACATATGGTTCTTATATGTTGAGACCTATGAACAATTCATAGTGAATTCCAACATATCCTCCAACCATCAATTTTGTACTGAGTTCTCACCTCAATGTTTCACCTATATGTTACAATGAGATGAACCGTTCTTCTCTTGTTTTATTTTGAACTCCTTCAAAAACTATTTAGGTTAAACATCTGACTTTAATGTTTATCAAACTTATCTATCCTCCATAGATACATTCATCTACATGAATATTTGACGTTTAAACTAACTTCACAAGTTATGCATTGGTCCATGACTACATTTACAACATTTATGAAATCTCCATTTCATTCAAACATGATGTTGTGAACTCCCACTCAAATATACACCATACACATATTAAATTGCGAAGCCACTATGGCTCCCACTCAGAAATATGTTATCTTTATATTTGACCATGATTAACTAGTTCCCACTTAAACATATGTCACACATATTTTTGATTATGGAAATTAGTTTCTGCTCTAACTTAATATATGTCTCCACATATGTTAATTAGATCCCACTCAGTTTCTTATGCACTTTCTCGACACTTTGGACTCCTCCAAAAATTCTTAACTCTTAAGATTCGAGAACTCATATACGAAACGCCAGTACCTTGCTAGCTTTAAGTTTTATTTATTCTACGCAAACTCTTTGCAAAATAAATATGTGAAACATTCTTTTCACAAAATCAAGTAACAATTACTTTGTGATTTAAACTTAATATCGAATGACTTTTAGTCACTTTCGTATTTTAAAGTTTCTATTTCTTCTTTTGTAGTTTTGCAGGTATGTCTTGTTTCTCAAACATGACAAGTAAATCATGAATATTATTTTGCAATTTTTGACAAATTTCATATTCTTGAATCCCACTGCTCTTTAGACAAGCTAAACCAAAATTCAATTATCACCATCATTAAAATATTTTATGTGTCAAGTTTTAACCAACATAGCACTTTACATATGTGCCACTTGATACATAAACATGCAAGGTTTAAGCTTTATCAATTTATTCCAACAATTCTTTTATCAATGAAACCATTTCACGATAAAACCACTAAAATACATAACACAACCAAACACATTGGTTTGTTCCTTTTAGTCTCACATTGTGGAATCTCTATTCATAATCTCATATGAACATACTACAAAACTCCATTTGCTATGGCTTCTAATTATCTCATAATAATTGAAACCACTATTTCACATAACTCATATGCGAAACGCAAATCATTAAATAGATCCTTTATTTAAAACAGAGTGTTATCAAAATAAATCTAAATGATACAAATAAACCCTTAAATTCAAAACCTTCTTTATGACCACATAATATCAAATATAATGTGACTACAAAACTTTAGGTTTATCAAAACACTTTTGAATAATCTCTAAGTATTGTAATTTGTGATAACACTTGTCACAAGTCTTCATACTAAACAATAACTCAAATATTGTTGTCTCTTTTGATCAAATCGAAAAGACTCAATTATCTTGTTAACTTAATATCCTCTACTTCCATGGTCTCATCATGACATGAATAAATACTCCTATTTACTCATTCACGATAAAATAATGATGTCTCTTATTCACTGAAAAATACAACCAACACTTGTGTTTATTTTCAGCTAATCATGGCATTTTCAGAAAATGGCATTTTAACCATGCTACATGATGATGCGCATCCAATGCTCCTCAACACTATAGCACAATACTCATCATCAAGTATTGAATATTTTTAGCATGTCTCATTTTATAAGTGTTTAACTAATTATCGTTTAAATCTAACAAAGGACAATAATCTTATAATCGAAACGTGATCTCCAAAAAGGATTACTCATGAAAACAGAACAACCACTTGTCTTTAACATGAATGACCATCTCACAAACCGAGACACACTAATTTAAGATCACACTTAATTCGATTACAAAACTCATTCAAATCCTCTAATTTAAAACGATAAATGTAGAAGTGAAATGACGCCAGCATCAACTCCTTGATTGCCATCTTCCTGCGAAATCCACTCAGTCCCTCCATGCACTTCTCAAACGGCGGGCCCTGTTTTCACAAACAGCACAAGTATCAAATACTTAGCTCACCACAAGTGTAAATAGGACATTTAAACAATTATAGCTAGTATATCAAAATATACCTTCTGCATTGACTACTTCTCCTGCTATGGGTTCCACTTTAACATGACGCAGCCGGGAAATAAACTCACAGAAAGTGATCGAATCCCTTCCCATGACATAGTCCCTGACATAATTCTTATAGCTGAGGGGAAGCGAGCGCAACACCCCATCTATTGCCATCTCGTCAGTTATCTCATGGTTCCAAACATCCACCATAGTAAAATACAGCCGGTGCATCTTCCTCAGGTGTTGTTCCAAGCAAGTGTTTTCTTCCATCTTAGTTGAAAGAAAATCATCCAAGCATTCAAACCTTGCAACTCTAACTTGTGCTATGAACCTTCTTTTCAGCTCATCGACAATCTCCATTGCGCTCAAGTTTCCAAATTGTCTACCAAGGTTAGAATCCATGAAGGTGCACATCAGCCACTCGACTTTCAAGTAGGTGGTCTTTTAATCGTACCACTCCATGTACCCTTCATAGTCAGCAGTAACATCAGGGCGTTTTTCTAAAGGTTCATCTATCACGTAGAGCTCGCCATTGGTGTGTAGGACTTCTCTCAGACACATGTACCACTCAGCAAAGTTTGACCCATCGAGACGCATCTCCTTAGCAAGAAACATACTACTGTAGTCGGCCATGATCTACAAGGATTTTGCAAAGACATCTTTAGGACACTTGTTTATGATAATTTTAGTTCAACTTAATCAAATTAATATATGAACTCCCACTAAACTCAACATCTCTCTGGTTGTTTAGTGACACACGATCCAAATCCACTACACCACAACCGATCATCACGTGAGATGATGTAGCTTCAATGGTGAACAACTCAGTGTTGATCATATCATTCATATGACTCGTGTTTAACCTTTCGGTTCCGTGTTCCCGAGGCCATGTCTGTACATGCTAGGCTCGTCAAGACAACCGTAGTATTTTCGCATGTGTAAACTGGCTTACACCCATTGTATGTGAACGTTGAATCTATCACACCCGATCATTACGTGATGATTCGAAACGACGATCTTTCGCAACGGTGCATACTACGGGAGAACACTTAATTATCTTGATATTAACATGAGAGATCACCTTATCATGCTACCGTCGCGATCACATCTAAGCATAACAATAAGGTGCATAAAAGGGATTAACATCACATGAAATTCATAATTATGATATGATATGGCCTTTCTTCTTATGCTTTTGATCTCCATCTCCAAAGCACCGGCAATATCTCCATCTCCGGCATGATCTCCATCATCGTGGCGCCATCACCATGGTTATCCACCAACTATTGCAACTACAACTAATGCTACTCTTAGCAATAAAGTAAAGCAATTACATGATGATTCAATGACTCGCAGGTCATATAAAATAAAAGACAACCATATGGCTCCTGCCGGTTGCCGTACTCGTCGACATGCAAGTCACGAAATATTACAAACATGATCATTGCATACATTATCACAAATCACATTGGCCATATCACATCACATGACCCCCTCTGCAAAAACAAGTTAGACGACTTCTACTTTGTTTATGCAATTTTTACGTAGCTTGGGTCAACGAGATAGAACCGTTCTAATCTACGCAAAAACCACAACGGTGATATAATAGTTGCTTATTTACTCATCGTTTTGAAAGTCCTTCCATTAAAATTGCATCCTCACTAAAGCAAGAGAAACAGACACCCGCCAGCCACTTATGCAAAACAAGTTGCATGTCAGTCGTGGAACCGGTCTCTCGTGCGTGGACGAGTAAGGTTGGTCCGGGCCGCTTCAATCTCACAATACCGTAAAGATGCAAAGTGCACGCGAGAAGGTAGCAACATAAAATATCAACGCCCACAACTCATTGTGTTCTAATCGCACCAACATCTACGAATAGATCTAGGCTCTGATACCACTGATGGGGTCGCAGCATAGAAAACAAAAAAAAATTCTACGCGACAAGCGGAATAAACCCCAAGGATATAGATCTACTAGATGAAGATAGCGAAGGTGAGATCCAATCTCTTACCCTTGAAGATCAACAAGCGCGTTTTGTCGGTGCAGGGGTTGGCTAGTCGATCCCCGCAACTAGACTCGTCTAGTCGCGAGGAGATGTATTATCCTCGAGATCCAATCCGGTGAAGTGCAGCAACGGGCAGCACCTCCGCGGCGTCCACACGTACGGCTCGATGAAGACGTCAACTCCTTGATCCCGCAAGAGAGAGGACGTGGCCTTGATGATCTCAGCAGCACGACGGTAGTGCCGGTGTCGATGACGATCTCCACGAGCAGGGCTTCGCCAAGCCAAGCAAGAGGAGAGGGAGAGGAGGAGGTGGCGCAGCAGCCCTCCAAGGCTAGAGGGGTGCGGCGGCTAGGGTGGAGGTGAGGCGGCGGCAGCCCTCCGGGGAGGGGTGGCGCGGCTAGGGTTTTGGGGTGGAGGAGGTGGTGCGGCAGGGGCACTTGGGGCGGCAGCACAAGGGGTGCCGCACCCCTCCCCCCTTGTCCCCTTTTATACCCGGCCGGCTAGGGTTAGGGTAGGGGCCGGCCGGCCCCCTTTCTTGCCCCCCAAGTTGGAGTCCAACTAGGACTCCTCCTTGGGCCCCTTTCCTAAAGGGGTGGAGCCGGCCCCTAGTCCAACTAGGATTCGGCCGGCCCCCTTTTCTCCTAGCCGCATTGCCCATGTGGGCCTAAGGTGGTGCGGCTGGCGCAAGTGGCCAGCTGTACCCCTTTGGTCCATGTGGGTCCATCTAGACACTTCTAGAACCTTCCGGAACCTTTCCGGTACCCTGCAAATATTTCCGGTACTTTTCCGAAACCTCCGGAAACCACTTTCCATATATGAATCTTATTCTCCGGACTCCTCCGGAACCCCTCGTGACGTCCGGGATCCCATCCGAGACTCCGAATCACCATTCGTTCGTTTCATCATTTAATTCATCGCAAAACCTAATTTCATGAGAACGTTAAGTGTGTGACCCTATGGGTTCGAGAATGCATAGACATGATCATATCAATAATTAATAGCGGGACCGGGATGCCCATATTAATTCCCATACACTCAACGAACACCTTTTCTCGATTGAACCACGATGCCGGAGATTCAATTAATCTCATATACGATTCCCTTTGTCTCATGATATTTTACTTTCCCGAGATATAATCGTTCACATCCCCATGTCTAGTTTAATCTCGTTACCGGCAAGTTCTCTTTACTCGTCCATAATATAGGATCCCGGTGATTACAACCTAATCACATGTCTGCAGACTTTTGATGCTATATTACCGAGAAGGCCTGGAGATATCTTCTCCGTCATATGGAGGGACAAATCCCACTCTCTATTCATATCACCCAACAACCAACCATCGGAGATACCTGAAAGCCACCTTTATAATCACCCAGTTACGAAGTGACGTTTGATGTCCACAAAGCATTCCTCCAGTGAACGGGAGTGATATAATCTCATGGTCTAAGGAAACTATATTTGGCATATTAAAAGTGTTGACAACAAAACTTTTGTGACACGATTAATTCCAACTCTTTATTGTTTGGGTCATGTCCATCACACCATTACTCCTAATGATATGACTCCGTTATCAAGTGACTATGACAAGTCCATAGTTAGGAAACTCTAACTATCTCTTGATCAACGAACTAGTCCTGTAGAGGCTCACTAGGGACTCTGGTGTTTATATTCCACACATGTATTATGTTTCCATTTAATACAATTATAGCATGGATAATAAACTATTATCATAAACATGAATATGCTTAATAAACCATTTTATTATTGCCTCTAGGGCATATTCCCAACAACCATCACACGAGCCCAAGATCATCGAAAACGGAGTCCGGATGGAAAAGATATTGCAATTTTAGTTTCACTGGTTTGGCTAGGCCAGCATGGCCGTCCAAATGGCCGGGGGCCTCTCTGATTGCATGGTCGGCCATCATGGCTGGGCTATGGCCGGCCAGGCCGGCCTCCCTCCTCCGGCTGCCCAAAAATTGGCCTAACGGCCATATTTTTTGCTCCCTTTTAAGGGGTCTTCTTCCCCAAGTGAACCCTAACCTTTGTTGACCTCTTGAGCACATTTTCCCCTCTCTCTCTCTCCATTGTTGCAAGAGCTCAAATCCTATAGATCTCCCAATCCCTCCACTCAAACTCGTTGATCTTTGGAGGATTGAAGGAGAAGGCCTAGATCTATTATTCCACCAAACCATATCTCCTCTAAGTGAGGGGAACATCTTTGATTTAGGTCTTGGAGTTGCTTTGTGTTTCTTCTTTGTTCTTCCTCTCAAATCCATCCCTAGCATTAGTTGCTTTGGTTGGATTTCGGAGAGAAGGACTTGACCACTTAGTGTGTTCTTGCCATTGCATTGGTTGCATCGGTTTGAGTTCTCCACGGTGATTCGTGGAAAGTGAAGTTGAGAAGCTTGTTACTCTTGGGTGCTTGGGTGCCCTAGAGCTTGTTCCTCTAGGGCACGTTGGTACCCTAGACGGTTGTTGATTTCTCGGAGTCTTGGTGGCTCATGGGATTTGTTGGGAGCCTCCAATTGTGGAGTGTGACTCAACCTTGTTCGTCTCGGAGCTTTGGTAGCTACGAAGACATTGCCGGGAGCCACCAATTGAGTTGTGGTGTGTGCCCCGGCCTTGGCGCATCAAGTCTTGGCGTCTCGGTGCATTTGGTGAAGACCCTCCAACTTGTGGAGTGAGATTCATCCTTGTAAAGGTTCTAGTTGTCAACCTCAACGGTAACATAGTGACAAGTGCCTCGCCACATCGGTGGTAAGACACAACGGAGATACGGTGTGCCATATCAAGGCTACTCGGTGTTTCACATTGGTGAACACCACGCCGCTCCAACGGAGACTAGCTTCCATTGGGAAGTGAACTTCAGGATAAATCATCGTCTCCAAGTGTCTCGGTATTTCTATATCCGAGTTTCTTACTTATGCTATTTACTTTGTGATAGCCATAGAGTTTGAAGTTATATATCTTGCTATCACATAGTTGATTATATTGCTTAGCATAAGTTGTTGGTGCACATAGGTAAACCTAGCTAGTTTAGTTTTTGGCTTGATAAATTAAACGTTAGTTTTATTCTGCATTTATTCAAGCCTTAACCGTAATAATTTTAAATCACCTATTCACCCCCCCTCTAGGCGACATCCGTGTCCTTTCATAGTGTCCGATTATTTGTATCCCTGGGTGGTGGGTGGGCTGTCTCGTAAACTTCTGACTACCTTCTAGTGTTAAAATAAAGAGTTAAATGCACTGGCGGTCCCAATTCTTTTCCCGGAGTGTCACTTAGGTCCTAATTCTTTCAAAATGCACATCTAGGTCCCAATTCTTTGTTAAGTTGTTCAAGTGAGGTCCTAATTTCGTCTGACCACTGCTGACCGGCCTGCATGGCACTTTCACCATTGACACGTCGATAGTGGGCGTCTGGCGGGAGTTTTCCTGCGACTAGCCGTTGAAAATTTCTGCATCTGAGCCCTTATAATCCTATACCCTCTCATTCCCCACTCCCTACGTCTTCTTCTCCTTCTCCATCTCTCCCGCGATCCATGTCTGGCACCAGAAGCTCATCCGTGACGAAGCGGCCCGCAAAGAAGGCATCTTCGCCGGCTCCAACGGCTCCATGTGGCCCTAATTAACATGCAACTTGTCAAAATTTACTCGAGTTCGGCCCCAACAACTAAGAATTTCTCCAATCCAGTTGCATGAACAAGGAAGAGCAGGGGGAAGGGTTAGGGTTCCTTACCGTAGCGTGAAGGAGGATCGTCGGGTCGCCGCAGCTTTGGCGCCATCCTCGCGGCCGCCGCCACTGCAGCCCTGTAATGCCCGGGGTTTTCCCCAAAATTAGATTTGTTTG